>PVIU01002888.1:0-159073 GCA_004026605.1 Ondatra zibethicus
CTGCCTGATGTGGGTGCTGGAAACTGGACCACTAAGCCATCTTTCCAGACCCCTGTTTTATCTTGAGACAGCATCTCACTTGTAACCCTGGCAGACCTGGAACTCACTATGTAGAGCAGAATGGCCCTGAACTTACAGAAATCCACTTGTTGTGGTTTTTTTGTTTTGTTTTGTTTTGTTTTGTTTTTTTTTTTTTTTTTTTTTTTTTTTTTTTTTTTTTTTTTTTTTTGTGTGTGTGTGTGTGTGTGTGTGTGTGTGTGTGTGTGTGTGTGTGTGTGTGTGTGTGTGTGTGTGGTTTTTCAAGACAGGGTTTCTCTGTAGTTTTGGAGCCTGTCCTGGAACTAGCTCTTGTAGACCAGTCTGGCCTTGAACTCACAGCGATCAGCCTGTCTCTGCCTCCCGAGTGCTGGGATTAAAGGTGTGCGCCACCACTGCCCGGCTTGCTGATACTTCTTGAATGCTGGAATAAAGCTGGCAATGTCTGAACCCTTCCACTCCCATACCTGGACTGTGCTAGTATAAGGTATACCCAGAACCATAACCCAGAAGAAACCCTTGAGTCTTGGCAACCCCTAAGTCCTCTACTACAGCCTGGTGTGGGGTGATAACAATGGGGGTTCCAGTTGTTGGCTCACACTTGTGAAATCTGGAGCAAGCTTCCCTCCCTCTCTCGGCCTCCATTTCCTCATATGTAAACTGAAGTCTCTGATAATAGTTCAGTACATGGTCATGAGTGCCTTCCCTAGCAGACAGGGTTGGAATAACAGATTGCCTTTAGAACTGAAACCCAGTGAGAGATTTGTGTGGCCTTCTAGGTGAGCGGCTTCTAGGAGGTTCTTGGATAACCAATGAGTACGTTTCTTTGGCTGCTGGACCTTGACAGTTGGCAAAGCAGTTGGTATTTTCACTTGTTTTTAGGTAAGAAGTTAATGGAGTGGATTAGCGAGGCGGGTTTAGGGGGTCTGGGAAGTTAGGAGGGAGACTATTTGTTCCCCTTTAGTTTGCTCATTTTTAAATAAGATTTATTTATTATGTATATAGTGTTCTGCCTACATGCCAGAAGAGGGCACCAAATCTCATTACAGAAGGTTGCCAGCCACCATGTGGTTGCTAGGAATTGAACTCAGGACCTCTGGGAGAGTAGCCAGTGCTCTTAATCTCTGGGCCACCTCTTCAGCCCCTCCCACTCATTCTTTGCGGCAGAAGTCACAGGCCATCTCTTCTGTGCATAGGTCCTTGATCTCCTCATAAAACACACTTCAGACTCAGAGGTTGGGACAGAGATACAGCTCAGTTGGCAGAGTACTTGACCTATGAAACACTGCGTTTGATCCCAAACACTGAATAAAGTAGGTGTGGTGGCACAGACCTGTAATCCCAGCACTGAAAAGTGGAGGCAGGAGAATCTGAAGGTCATCCTGAGCTTCAGTTTCAAGGTTAGCCTGAACGGCATAGAACCCCGTCTCAGAACAAATGCACAAACTCAGGGAGTAATTGGCCACTGGGATATTGCTCCAGACCAAGAGATATTAAGCAGCAGAGGCCACATCTGAGCCTCCATTTTTTTTTTTTTTTTTTTTTTTTTTTTACAAATTTACAAAGTCGGGAGTTCTAGTGAAGGGCTTGGTGGACTCTGATTTTTTTTTTTATTGAGTTCTACATTTTTAGCTGCTCCCCTCCCTTCCTCTCCCCTTCCCTTCAACCCTCTCCCATGGTCCCCATGGTCCCAATTTACTCAGGAGATCTTGTCTTTTTCTACTTCCATGTAGATTAGATCCATGTATGTCTCTCTTAGGGGCCTCATTGCTGACTAGGTTCTCTGAGATTGTGATTTGTAGGATGGTTTTCTTTGCTTTATGTTTAAAAGCCACTTATGAGTGAGTACACATTGTATTTGTCTTTCTGGGTCTGGGTTACTTCACTCAATATGATGTTTGCTAGAGCCATCCATTTGCCTGCAAATTTCAAGATGTCATTATTTTTTTTCTGCTGTGTAGTACTCTATCGTGTAAATGTACCACATTTTCCTTATCCATTCTTCGGTCGAGGGGCATTTAGGTTGTTTCCAGGTTCTGGCTATAACAAACAGTAGTTCTATGAACATGGTTGAGCACATATCCTGGTGGTATGATTGAGCCTCCTTTGGGTATATACCCAAAAGTGGTATTGCTGGGTCTTGAGGAAGGTTGTTCCCTAATTTTCTAAGAAATCGCCACACTGACATCCAAAGGGGTTGTACCAGTTTGCATTCCCACCCGCAATGGAGGAGTGTTCCCTTTACCCCACATCCTCTCCAGCATAAGTTGTCATAAGTGTTTTTGATCTTGGCCATTCTTACAGGTGTAAGGTGGAATCTCAGAGTTGTTTTGATTTGCATTTCTCTGATGGCTAAGGATGTTGAGCATTTCCTTAGGTGTCTTTCAGTCATTTTAGATTCCTCTATTGAGAGTTCTCTGTTTAGGTCTGTACTCTATTTTTTAAATTGGATTATTTGTTCTTTTGATGTCTAGTTTCTTGAGTTCTTTGTATGTTTTGGAGATCAGCTCTCTGTCCTATGTGGGGTTGGTGAAGATCTTTTCCCATTCTGTAGGCTGCCAGTTTGTCTTGTTGACTGTGTCCTTTGTTTTACAGAAGCTTTTCAGTTTTAGTAGGTCCCATTTATTAATTGTTTCTCTCAGTGTCTGTGCTACTGGGGTTATATTTAGGAAGTGGTCTCCTGTGGTGGCCCTTGCTTTTAATCCCAGCTCTTGGGAGGCAAAGGAATGATATCTCATGAGCTGGAGGCCAGTCTGATGTATATGGTGAGCTCCAGGCCAGTTGGGGGTACACAGTCAGACCCTGTCTCAAAAAACAAAACAAAGAAGCTAGAGCAATGTCTCCGTGGTTAAGAGCAATGGCTGTTCTTCCAGAGGACCCTAGTTCAATTCTCAGCACTGACATAGTGGCTCACAATCATTTGTAACTCCAGCCCTGGGGATCTGAGCTTCTGGCTTCTGTTGGCACCAGGCATGCAAGTGATACACAGACATATATGAAGACAAAACATTCATATACATAAAAGTAAAACAGACTGAAAAATTCTAAAACAAAACAGACAACAACAGAAATAAAGTCAGGCTCAAGAGCCTGAGGTGTTTGTTTGTTAGTGGTAAGTGCTTGCTAGGCTGTATAAAGCCCTAGGTCAGATCCCCTCTTGGTCTCTCTTCTGAAAGTCATTTCTGTAAGTCTGTTTCATTCTTGGGAGTGTGGAGGGGAGGCAATTATTGTACTTGCCTCTCAAGAATTAAAAGACTTAATTTGCTCAAATTCAACGCAGAGAGCCAGACACAGACAGAAGAGATTTCTTTTGTAAGTTTGTGGTCCGGAGGAACTGTGTGCGCAAAGTCGGCTCTCTTGAGGAAATAGAAAGGATAGGAGCGTGCTGGTGGGAGGGGAGGCGGCTGTGTCTGTCTCCGGACACCAAGGAAGCCAGAGTCCACCGAAGGCTACAGAGAGAAAGTGATCAAGCTGAACTGGAAAACAGATATGCGCTCAAGACTACCGCAGTGGCGCTCCTCGGCCTCCGCGGGTGACGCACCTTCCTCTGCCTCCTCTAGAAGTATCCTTTTCTCAGTTCGCCCCCCCACCCCGCTTCTCTCTAATGCCAAGGTTTCCCCAAATGGGAGGTGGGAGTCCCCAGTCTAAGGTTGGGAAAAGGATCCTCTAGTCTACTGTGAGGAGGCTTTGGTCTCGGGGAGAACCCCGGAGATCCTGGATGGAGGGTGAAATATCTGGAGCCTGGATTAGGGGAAGGGTCTTGTAGACCAAGTAGAGTTCCTCAACCAGTCAGGAGGGGATAGGGAGTCCCTCAGAGGGAATGGCCGGAGGGACTTCATTGGTTCCAGGGGCTGGGCTCAGGAAGGGGCGAGAGCTCCCAAAAACCTCTCGGCAGCTTTGACTACAGCTAGGCTAAGCCGCAGGAGGCGGAGCCTCGGCGTAAGGCGGGGCCCCTTAGGGGGCGGGGTCGAGGGGCGGGGCGTGGGACAGGGGGGTGGAGCGTGGAGGTTTGTGTGCTCAAACCTCTCTCCTCCGGGCCCCGCGTGTCCTCGTGACAAGGCTGCACCGAGCAGCCGCGGGCCGAGTCCATCCCGCCGCAGCAGTCCCAGGGTGCGGAACGGGTGAGGTGGGTGGGGGTGAGCAGCGCACAGAGAGCCCCGGAGCGTCGCCAGGTGAGGTCGGAGAGGTGGAGGGACGGGGAAGGCGGAGGCTGCGCCAGGAATGAGCGGGGGGGCGTGTTTGCGTGTCTTGTGGCGGTGAGGTTAGGGGAACGGCTTTGAGGGCTAGCGCCTGTGGCTGTTAGCGCGTGGGCGCGTCCCTGCGGTAGCAGGTCTGGGTGTGCTGCGCCCGTCTGGGCACTGCCCGCGGTGCTAGCGGTGTGCGAGACTGAGTGTGTGTGTGTGTGTGTGTGTGTGTGTGTGTGCGCGCGCGCGCGCGCGCGGGGTTGCGAGGGGCCACCGGGTTGTGTATCTGCGTGTGCGCTAGGCAGTCATTGTGCCCGTCCCGAGCGCCGGGTGCGGGCCTGCCTCGGCGCAGACCATCCAGCGTTGGGGTTGTTAAATAGGCAGCCTGTGGGGGACCCGCTCAGCTGCAGGGGGAACCCGATTGAGGAGCGCCGCCCCCACAGGCCTCCGGAGACCAGAGCGGCCTGAGGACCGCAGACAGACACCTGAGGGAGGGAGGGAGGGAGAGAGGGAGGGAGGGAGGGAGGTGGAGCGCACCCGAGAGGGATCTGAAGGTCTGCCTGCAGTGCCAGGCCAAGATGGGGAGACTGAGTGAGCTGGATGACAAGAGACGGGCAAGCAGACAGAGGAAGGCAGGTTGATGGGGAGGGGTGAACTGAATGTGGGAAGAGAAAAGGCAGAAAAGGACAGTGCTGGGAGGAGAGAGAGTCATTGGGAACGGACTGACCGACAGAGGCCTAGACCTGCAAAGGGGCAGAAAGATTAACGTGAACACGTAGATCGAAGAACCTGACAGAGGGAGTAACTGAGGTCTTGGGGTTACGAGCTTAAGCCAAGAACTTTGCCATTTCTTTCTTGGCCTTGTCTCATCAGTCTCCCTCCTTGGTATCCCAGCAATCATCGTTTAGGAGAGACAGAATAGTTATAGTAACAAGTGTTGAAGGGTCACTCTTGCCATGGCCTAGAGCGCCTTGCAGCTAGCCCGAGCTTGAGAGGAACTGGGGTGGGGCGCTGCAGAGTTCTTTTCTCCTCTCCCACTCTGCTCAGAATGGTGCTGGAAGGAAACTCTGACGTGGGATCCCCTCGAACCTTGGACCTCCAGCACCCAGGGAGCAAGAGTTCTTGCATCCTCTCTTCTCCTGGTGAAGACGCATTGCCAGTCGAGGAACCCATCAAGTATGGTGAACTCATCGTCCTGGGGTGAGCCTCCCTAGTTCAGGAGTGATGGGCCTTGGGTAACCTCTTCCTCAGGTCAGCCAAAACGTACCAGCCACCCTCCCCAGTACTCTTGGCTCTTTGTTTCTTGTCACCTTTCCAGATGAAAGACAAAATTGACCAAACCCTTATCCATTCATAATTACATGACCTTTCTGCTTCTCATAAAATTCCTGAGACAATTCTTAACTGCTTACCAGAGTTTTTAATTAGATGAGAAAGGGTCATGTGTGTAGGTGTGGGGAAAGAACTCTGGTCCTGAACAAAAACTCCTTTGTCCCAATCCTACTTCTGCAAGGTGCCAAACTTTCCTGTGCCTCCGTTTCCCATTCTGAAGACAGGGTTGACACTAAGTCACACCCCCAAAGGTTATCTGAAGGAAGGGACTTTTGTAAAGTACTTAGACCAAGCGTCTGGGAGGCAGGCGGTGCCAAACCTTTTCCTGGACATTATTTCATTTCAATCTTCACAAAGATGCTGTGAGGAAGGAAGTGAGGAAACCGAGGCTCAGAGAGGCGAAGTGACTGGTCCAAGGGCACACAGCTGGTAAGTGGCAGGGCTGTGATTTGAACCCAGGTCTTCCTAACTGTAGATCTAGCACACTGTCAGTAAGCTGCAGCTCACTCTTAGGCTACAGATGAGAAAGTGGAGGCTACGAGAGAGGAATTTATGGGCCCTGATGGCTGGACAGCCTCCCACCCTCACCTTGTCCTTACCTGCACTTCCCATGAAACTCTTCCCTCAGACACAGATACTTCTTTCTCTCCCTGTGTCCCCTTTTGGCCTCGTTTCTGCCCTGAAGACACGACTTGATCGGCTATAGGTTCATGATGGAGAGTAACAATACATAGCAGTGGCTGTCATCTGGTGACTTGTATGTGCCACCTCACCTTCCTTCAAATAACAATACTCGCTCAGTCATATCAAGAGCTTGCCATAACCATGCCAAACTCTGTCAAGCATTTTACAGTGTTTTATCTTGTTTGCTTCTCAGAATCAACCTTCTGAGTAGGTCCTGACAAATGAGCTCCATTTCAGAGAGGTATGTCAGGAGTGGAGGAGCCAGGATGTGTGTATGCCATCCTTATGTGTCTCAGCCTGCATCCTGATCTGTCCCCCTCTAGCCCTGCCTCTGATCATTCAGGAAGTGTTCAGAAAGGTAAAAGAGATACTCCTCACCAGGGTACTTACTTCTGAAAAGCAGCTGCTTTGTGTCCCGACAGAAGGAAGGGCTGCGTTTCTATCTGTGCAAGGCCAGGGACAGAGGAGATTGCAGACTCAGAGGAGGGGCCTTTTGACAGCCCTCTGTCCTAAGCAGCTCAGGGAAGCCTCACTTAAGCTGTGTATCAGAGCTACTGGAGAACACATGGAAGTCACACATGGAGTCAGGTGGAGTGGCGCTCACCTCTAATCCCAGCACTCAGGAGGTAGAGGTAGGGAGGCCAACCTGGGTTACATGAGACCTTGTTCCCAAATTAACAAAAAGAAGAAAGAGGGAATGAAGGAGAGAAGGGGAGGAGAGAGAAAAGAAGCTGTGAGATACTGGAGGAACCTTCCATCTGGCGAGGCAGAATCTCTGGATGGGTCTAGAGAATATAGATTTTAACAGACACACTAAATTCTAATTGGTCCTTGTGTTTGGCTTTTTTTTCTCTTGAGACAGGGTCTCACATAGCTCAGGCTGGACTCCATCTGTTTCCCTAAGTAGCTGAGAATGACCTTGAGCTCCCGATCTTCATTCTTCCAAGTTCTGAAATTACAGGCATCTGCCACCAGACTGCATTTATGTGGTGCTAAGAATTGAACCCAGAGCATTGTATATGCTAGACAAGTCTCCACCTACTGAGCTTCATCTCCAGCCCTGTATTTGGCAACCACTTATTCCCTTCTTCAAGGCTTTCTATGACTCCCCACTACTTACAGGAAACATTCTTAGCTCGGTATTCATATCATCACACTATACTTTACCACCGAGTCTCTAAAGCCGGTCCTCACTATAGCCTGCCAGTCTTAGGGCCTTGGCTCAGAGTCCTCTAGATTGAAGGACTTTGGCAAGTCTAGGTGGAATACGACTACAATCTGGCTTCTTTTCTTTTTTTCCCCTTTTGGGCCTTGACTTGTCTAATTTATAAAATAGGAAGAAAGACACTTCCCTGGCAGGACATTTCACACATTCCATTAGGTAATGAAAAACACGAAGGACCAGGAACAGAGGCAGCAGCCATGGCAGCAGTCAAACCAATGAGTCACCTCATCTTTACTTCTCATGGTCATCCCCCTGAGTAAAAGCTGGAAAGGAAGGTGGAAGCCAGACATTTGTGGAGATAATGGAGGGGGTAGCATTAGAAGCTGGTTTCTTCCCTGCCTGGTCATTTGTGGTAGTTGCTTGACGAATGACCCTCTGCTGCAGAGGTCTTTCCAGCCTTCGGGGCCCAGTGTAGGTGTTTGCTCCCAGAATCTCAGCCCTGGGTTCTTATCCCAGCTCCTGCCACTGGGGCTTGAGTGTGCTTGACTTGTGCCTGGGTCATGGCAGGTGGTTCCTCCACTGAGGGCACAAACATGACTGTGATACATCACCTCTACAATCCTAGCATCTGCTGCCACAGCTGAGGCATCCAGGGAACACTTGGCTCATTGCAGGAGGGACCCTACCACCTGCCCCTCAATGCAGCCATTTGCTGTTCTGGGCTCTTGTAGCTTTGGGTAGTTCTAGCATTTATTTATCAAGGTAGGGTCTGCTCTGAACTGGCAGTTTCTTCCAGGTCCCCCAGGGGCTCACTCTCTTCTTTGTCTCCTCCCACTGTCTCTCTCCTCACATCCACAGCTACAATGGGTGTCTGGCAAGTGGGGACAAGGGCCGCCGCCGAAGCCGCCTGGCACTGAGCCGCCGGCCACATGCCAACGGAGTGAAGCCAGACGTCATGCACCACATCTCCACACCACTCGTCTCCAAGGCAAGCAGCTTTATCCCAGTGGAATGGAGGCCATCCTGTCCTGTGTGCCCAGGCCCAGGTCTTCAGCCTTCCTAGACCTACCTGCCCATGGCCTTTCTGGAGCAGGGGAGCCCACTATGTCATTTCCCACTCACTGCCTATTGGCTCAGCAAAGAAATAGTAATGATGGGGCTGGAGAGATGACGGCTCAGTAGGGTAAGAGGGCTTGCCATGCAAGCATGAAGATTTGAGTTTGGTTCCCCAGCACTCATGTACTAAAAACACACGTGCCTGGAACCCTAACACTCTTGAGGCAAAGACAGGAGGATTGCTAGGCTTGCTGACCATCATCCTAACTAAAAAGCACAAGCTCCAGGTTCAGTGAGAGACATAAATCAGAGTGATAAGAGGACCCCTGATGGCTTTTGTGGGCACATGACCTGTGCACACACGTGCACACCACAGACACATCCCAAAATGGTGCTAATAGACATCCTCTCCAGTGTGCCCACTCTTTAACAGCCTTCAAAGTGTTTCCTTAACTGCCATTCCCCATTCACTGGTTGGAAATTTTACTCATTTAAAATTTTAAAATTTATTTGTATGTGTATAGATGTTTTGCCCATAGGAGTGTCTATGCACCATGAGCAGGCAGTGCCTGCGGAGGTCAGAAGAAGGTGCTGGATACCTTGGGACTGGAGTTACAAACCCTGTGAGCTGCCATATGGGTGCTAGGAATCAAACCTGGGCCCACTGCAAGAGCAGCAAGTACTTTTTATCACTGGTCATCTCTCCAGCACCTTTCACCATTATTTTAGAGGTAGCTAAGGCTCCATGAGTGGGATGTGATGTTCACACAATGTATTAGTCAGGGTTCCCTAGAAAAACTGAACTCATAGAATGAAACTCTACCTACCTACCTATTCACCTATGAATAAATATATGGGATATTTATTAAAATGGTTTACAGACTATGGTGCAGCTAGTCCAACAATGGCTGTCAACCAATGGAAGGTCAAGAATCTAGTAGTCCTTCAGTCTATGAGGCTGGATGTCTCAGTTGGTCTTCAATATACTCCAGAATCCTGAAGAAGTAGGCTCTAATGCCATTGAAGGAATGGACTTGCAGTGAGAGGGAGAGCAAGCAAGCAAAGAATGCTTCCATGTTCTCTAGACAGGCTGCCAGCAGGCGTGACCTAGGTTAAAGGTGGCTCTTCCTGCCTGAAAAAAATCTTGATTAAAGGTTTATCTTCCCACCTCAGATATCTGGATTAGAAATGGGTCTTCTCACTTCGATAATTTAATTAATCAAAAATCCCTCACAGGTGTGCCCAATTGTTTGGGTTTTAGTTAATTCCAGATATAGTCAAGTTGACAACCAAGAACAGCCATCCACATGCAATACCAAAGAGAAAACTTTGGCTTAATGGGGTTGGCATGGAAGTTAAGTCTCTGCTGTTTCCAGCTGTGTGGCTGAGGGCCTGTTCTTGTCTCTGACCTGCAAGTCCCAACTGTAGAAATGGAGCACTAGCACATTTTTGAAAGAGCTAGGGGGTTAAACAAGAGAACCAGCTAAGAGTTCCTTCTATACAGTCTCCTCTGCACAGGGTAGAGCCGCCCCTTTCTGGGAGTGGCTACTGGGTCTTGAGCTGGCCTCTGGCTCAGACGTTTACACCTCTCCTGTACCCTGGAAAGTGACTGCCTTCTCTCCACCAGGCCCTGAGTAACCGAGGCCAGCATAGCATCTCGTACACACTGTCCCGGAGCCACTCAGTCATAGTGGAGTACACACATGACAGCGACACAGACATGTTCCAGGTATGTCCAGTCTCCCAGCCTCTGCTCTGCAGGTGTTCAGGGTTAGGCCATGGGCCCAGAGACCCTGGGACAGGAGTTTCTGACCACTCATTGCAGTGGATTGCCCTTCAGATGGGAAGCAGGATGTGTCAGGCTGGGCTGCTGTCTTTGCAGTCTGTAGCAAGTCAGCAGCCCTCAGCGTCAGGACACCTAAAGGAGATATACAGCTTTGGAATTCAGAGGATAGGGTTAATTCTCATCATGCCTAGGTTCAGCTCTGTGCACTTACCATTGGGTGACTTTGGGCAAGAGCCATTTAACATCTCTGAGTCTTATTTTCTCATCTGTAAAATGAGGCTCATAGTGGCTTCCCCCATGGGAGGAGTAGCTCAGGTCTTGTATAAAATGCCTGGGTTAGGCCTAGAGAGAGGTTAAGAGCACTGTTTGCTCTTGCAAAGAACTCAGGTTCAGTTCCCAGCACCCACATCAGCTGGCTTCAGTGGCCTGTAACTCAGATTCAGGGGAATCGATGCCCTCTGGCCTCCATAGGCTCTTGTACACATGTGCAATAAAGTCATTCAGGCACACATACAAATACAAAAATAAGTGGGTGTGGTAGCTTAGACTTTAATCCTAGCACTTGGGAGGTACAAATGGGTGAATTTGAGACCAGCTTGATCTACATAGCAAGTTCCCAGCCAGTGAAGGCTGTATAATGAGACCCTATTTGACAGCAACAACAACAACAATCTCTTTATTTATTTATTTGGTTTTTCGAGACAGGGTTTCTCTGTAGTGTTTTTGGAGCCTGTCCTGGAACTAGCTCTTGTAGACCAGGCTGGCCTCGAACTCACAGAGATCCACCTGTCTCTGCCTCCCAAGTGCTGGGATTAAAGGCATGCACCACCATCACCACCTGGCAACAACAACAATCTTTAAAGATGCATTCTTACTAAAGTTTAATTTGCTGTTACTATTCCAGGGTGTCACCTTTTAATGGGTCTATCAGCAGATGAGCTGGTTCTTCCTGAGTGGGGTGTTTCTCAGAGCTATGGGGCCACAGAGCAGATGTTTCTTCATGCCTCAGCTGATCAGATGTAGAGACCCTTCATACAAGCCCAAAGGACGTAGAGTAGTTTCTCAGGGTTGCATATCAGATAATTACATTACGATTCATAATAGTAGCAAAATTACAGTTATGAAGTAGCAATGAAACAATTTCATGGTTGGGGGTCACCACAACACGAGGAACTGTATTAAAGAGTCGCAGCATTAGGAAGGTTGAAAACCACTGCCCTAGAGAGTTGTGGTGTGCTACCCTCTTCGGGTCTAATTTCTTTGTTTGGTGGCTGCTGAGACACTGGCTGAGAGGCCTATGAAATCCACCTGTACATGTGTGCTTGCCCTCCTTTCCTTGTAGATTGGCCGCTCTACCGAAAACATGATTGACTTTGTGGTAACAGACACATCTCCTGGCGGAGGAGCCACAGAGGGCCCTTCCGCTCAAAGTACCATCTCCCGCTATGCCTGCCGCATCCTCTGTGACCGCCGGCCACCCTATACTGCCCGCATCTATGCTGCTGGCTTCGATGCCTCTAGCAACATTTTTCTTGGAGTGAGTGAGCCCCCAGCAGGGCTTACCCTTCCAGAGTAAGCTGATGGGAGGGAGGCTAGAGAGCCACTGCAGCCTAGGGTGAGGGGCCGCTGCATAGCCATCCTCTGAGTCATTCTCCCATGGCTTAGCAGCCCACTTCTTCAAGAAGCAAAGTGGGGTACAAAGAGGTCAGGTGGTACCCAGGACTTCTCTGGGAAACTCCAGGCCTTGAAGGTGGGGGGACAACACCTCTGGCATGCAGCTTTTTGGGAGCTCCTGGAGTTGTGAGCTTATCCTTCATGTGGTCCTAGGAGCGGGCAGCCAAATGGAGGACTCCTGATGGTCTGATGGATGGCCTGACAACCAACGGGGTCCTGGTGATGCACCCAGCAGGTGGCTTCTCCGAGGACTCTGCCCCAGGTGTCTGGAGGGAGATTTCTGTCTGCGGGAATGTGTACACATTGCGGGATAGCCGCTCAGCCCAGCAGCGGGGGAAGCTGGTAGGTGGCCTCCTCCATTTCTCCCCACCCTTCCCAGGCCCTTATAATCAGTTCCATTGCCTTTCCAAGCTGGGAGATGATCGATGGTACTTCTCTCCAAGAGAGTCCTGCTAGGCTCTGTTTGGTGAGCCCCCAGGCTCAGTGTGTTCTTGATGCTTGTCACCTACCCCATAGACAGGGCCAGAGCAAGGTCCCTAGGCATAGTTTCATAGTGCTGGGGATCCAGCAGATGATATGAAATAGAACTGCACAAATGCAGTGTGAGGAGCCAGATGACTTTGAGGCTGGGAAAATCATATCCTCTTCCAAGGGTGACACTTGGTCTGTGTATGCGCAGTTTATAGCCCAGAATGTTGGCAGCTTATACTGTGTCTGTCACATTCAGGGAGGTTTAGTGCTATTATTCTTTCCCAGGAGTAAATGGCCTTTGGAATAGTTCTTATACTGCTGGTCCAGAAGTACCCCTCTAGTGCTATTGGGAGCTGGGAGTAAGTGATAGGAAACATAGGGCCATATAGCTATATTCCTTGACTGGACCACACAGAATTCTCCCCAGGTGTCAGCACATGAGAAGGTTGTGAGTTCTAGACCAGCCTGGGCACATAGTAAGAGCCTGTCTCAAAATCAAACCCGGGACTAGAGAGATGGCCCAGTGGTAAAAGCACTGGCTGTTCTTTCATAAGACCCAGGCTTGATTCCTAGCATCCACATGGCTGCTTACAGCCATCCATAACTCCATCACCCTCTTCTGGCCTCCATGGGCACCAGACATACATATGGTACATAGTATACATGCAGACATAACACTCATAAAATTAAAACAAAAAGCAAACCACACACGTGAATGTGATGTGGACGTATACTTGTTATGTGCCCACTGTATACCAGACATTGTTCCATGTTTTTGTCTGGATGGCTTATTTAGTTTTCACAAGGCCTACTTGAAAAATGGAATCCACTTTGAGGCCCAGGAGACCAAAACACAGAAATTAACTTATTCTTTTAACTGAGTAAGTGAATGGCAAGACCGGGATTTGAACCCCCAGGCTCCTTCTTGAGTTCTTGCTGTGATCCAGGAGCCTTAGGACAGCTGCTTTGGGCTGGGTAGCCAGTATTCACCATGGGACGTATTTGCTCTCTCTGCTACATACTACTTCTGCCATTATGGGAGAGCTTTGGAAAACTTTGAAGAAAAACCTTGCTTTGGGTCAGACTTTTTGATTTGACCTGCGAAGATACCAGAGCCCAGGTCCTACTGAGAACAGGGGCTGTATGTACTTGGTGGCATCAGTCTTCCTTCCTAGGGTGCTGACCTAGGGTGTTCTCTCCAGGGAATGTCACTGGCCAGATAGGTGGCTTCTCTGGGGTGAGGCTGCCTGATGGCAGGGCCAGAGAGCTCTTGGGCTAAGGCCTTCTGCTGCCTCCGGCAGGTGGAAAACGAATCCAACGTCCTGCAAGATGGTTCGCTCATCGACCTATGTGGGGCCACACTGCTGTGGCGCACTCCAGCAGGGTTGCTGAGGGCACCCACACTGAAACAACTGGAGGCCCAGCGACAGGAGGCCAACGCAGCACGGCCCCAGTGTCCTGTGGGCCTCAGCACCTTGGCCTTCCCCAGTCCAGCCCGTGGCCGCACAGCACCTGACAAGCAACAGCCCTGGGTCTACGTCCGTTGTGGTCATGTCCATGGCTACCATGGTTGGGGCTGCCGGAGGGAGCGAGGCCCTCAAGAGCGCGAGTGTCCTCTTTGCCGCCTTGTGGGACCCTATGTGCCCCTGTGGCTCGGCCAGGAGGCTGGTCTGTGCCTGGACCCTGGGCCACCCAGCCACGCTTTTGCACCCTGTGGCCATGTCTGTTCTGAGAAGACTGCCCGTTACTGGGCCCAGACGCCACTGCCGCATGGCACCCATGCTTTCCATGCGGCCTGCCCCTTTTGTGGGGCTTGGCTCACTGGTGAGCATGGCTGTGTCCGCCTAATTTTCCAGGGGCCACTGGACTAGGTTCTCCAGGGTCCTTGCTGCCATGCCTGCCTACCCACCCAGGTCCCCCATCTCCTGCTGTTCAGAGGGAGCTCTGCATGTGGGACTGTGCCTGCTGGCAATAGCCACACCAGTTGGACACATTGGATGGGCTATGACCCTCCCCTCAACTCTAGCCTCTTAAGAGGATCCCTGAGATCTCTATCCCAGTCATACTGATGGGGACTTTAGCACCAGCTCTGCCCCAGGCTGATGGAGGGCGCCCTATGCCCCTGCCCTTCCTGGGGTATCCTACATCATGCTGCCTACACTGTGCCCCTGGGGGAGTGAAGGGGCCATGGCCCCTGACTTCCAGCTTAGTCCGGTTGTGCCCTGAACCTGCCAATCCAGTAACAGTTATTCCTTCCTCCTGCTGCTGCCCTGGGTTGCTCTATAAATCCGCTCAGCTGCCCTCACAGATCCACGTGTTCCACATGCATGCAGTATCTCCAGCCTTCTGAGTACTGAATGGGCCGGCAGTCTGAGGTCAGCATTTGCAGGCAGGATAGCACCAAGTGGAGGTCACATGGGCAGCCAGGTTCTCCACCTGGTGGAGTTCACAGCCTAGTGGAGGGTAGACTGCCTCGCAGGTGTTAGGACCAGCGAGTTCCAGGTTCTAGGGCTAGAGAACAGCACTTGATGGATTTGGGGAAGTAAAAGGCTTAGTCGAGATAGCGGCACAGAAGCTTGGCCTCCATGCTGGCTTGGACTTTTCCAGGCCCACAAGGTAAGGGCTCTGTACCCTCTCCGCACAGTCTCAGGGTAAGGAAGCAGGGATGGAGAAACAGATTAAGGGATGCTGGAGCGTAGGGTGTGGTCATGCTTGGTGGAGAATTCAAATCCTCATTTGTGAACAATCAGGAGTCAGCTCCACAGCACTGGCTCTGACCCAAGGGCTACCAACACTGAACAGTCACTGTGTGCCCCATCCCATCCTAACAGTAACTTCAGCAGTGTTCATGGAACCCTCGCTAGGTACCAGGACTCTGCCTCTCGAAGATTTGGTCATTTAATCCCCACAGTGATCCAGGAAGGGAGATGTCTCCATTTAGGCTGGTAGAAAGATAAAGTTACAATCTAGTTGCAAGGGGTTATGGGAAGCCACACCTACCCATTAGATCATACTAAGGGTGGGCAGGACAGAGGCAAGATAATTTAGAGTTTGTTTCATGAAAAAGCTGAACAGATAGATGAATACCCACCTGCTCAGTGTCCAGCCCCATGTGGGCCCCAGCAATGAGCAAGAGCTCCCACGTAGAGGAGGCCCTGTGGGACTGATGCCAGAAGCTGATCACCACATCCTCTGGCCACCTGTACAAGAAGGCGTTGCCCTGAGAACTCTAGACAGCCTAAAACCAGAGCCACATCTTGAATGGCAGACACTGCAGAGGCAGGATGGAGTTTGGAGGGCAGCCTGGGTGAGGACAATGGCATAGACGAGCAGGGAAAGTGCCTAGCAACCAGTATCCGTAGAGAAAGAGTGATGAGACTAGGGCCGTAGGCTGGGACCTGGTGGACCTTGGTGACTGTGGAAGTCAAGTCAGTGCCAACCCCTCCCTACTCCTCCTGTTGGTGAGTCAGGGCTTCCTGTGAACCAGAGGCCGAGCTGGGGTTTCCCATGATCATTTAAAGGAAAGTGAACCAGGAAAATAGGTAGATAGACTATAGAGAAATAAAAGGAGGTGGCTCTGAGTGTAGGTGTGACCTTGTCCTCAATGCAAGACAGAAGTCACAGCTTCAGGAGGGTGCAGATTCCACAAGAACCTGCACAGCTGTTTGAGGCCAGAAAGACCAGGCTTGGGCTATTGAGAGGACAGAAGGCAGCCTTCTCAGAGCAGACGAGTGTCACAGCTACCGTGGGATGCATGGCAGAAGGGGATGCCACAGTGTATGAGGAACATTTCAGCCCTACCCCCAAACATTAGAAATGAAACTCTACCCAGTTCTTGCTAATGCTCCTGTTGGGGACCAGGCAGGGGAGCATATTCTGATCTCATTTCTGGTTTTGAATCTCAGACTCTGGGAGGAGGGATGAACAAAATGTACTTGCCTGGGCTCTGGGAAGAACTCAGGCTGGTGGTGGGAGCCAGCCCTTGAGCTTCAGATTCCACAACTGTTAAATGGAACGACAGTCTCTAAGGCCAGGCATGGTGGCCTGTGCTTGCAATCCCAGCATTTGGTAGGGTAAGGAAGGAGGAACATTGTGTGTTTATTGCTAGCCTGTGCTACATAGCAAGATCCTGTCTCAAACAAACAAAAACAAAGAGTACTTTGTTTACCAGGTGGATGTAAACATACAGAAAAGCCAAGACCCATTAATAGAATGTGCTACAGTCAGAGAGAGAGAGAGTTGGGCAGGAGGAAGGAACAGTGTAGTGGGAGGTCTTAGGAAATCACAGATCCTCTTAGTCTAAGTTTTCCCACCTGTGCAATTGATACAACAGTGATATGCTATCTCAGGGGTTTTGCAAGAATTAAATGAGATTCTATATGGCAAGCTGCTGGTAAAGGACTTCATTCAATAAGTACTCCTATTAATTGAGATTATAAAATGGCATCATGCAGCTTGGTTGGGGGTCTTGGGTACTGGGATCCTTCACTTGCCTGAGCTACCCCTTGGTTGCTATGGACAGCTCTATCTCTCCTACCTGGTTATGGTTACACCAACTTCATCTGAGTCAGTCCACTTTATACCTATTCTAAAACCTAAAACAATACCTAAAAACAATGAAAAAAGGCAAAAGGAGAGAAGGGGAGTTTCCCCAGGACATAAACATTTTTACAGAATCCCTTCTTACAATAATGTGCACCAATCAGAGCCAACAGCTACTAGCGTTGTGGTGACAAGCCCCTCTTGGGCACTTTTGTGAAGGAGAAATTGGTGCCTGTACTGGACGTCAGTTACGTTGGACTCTATACATAGACGTGGCAAGGAGAGTGTGTTGGATTTCACTCCCAAGACACTACCTTCTACACAACCCTAGTGGGCAGCACTACCCCTTGACAGTCTCCCATCCCTTGGAGCAGATTCACTTATTAGTCCTGAAGTAAAGCTGACAGAGCTCAAATGCCCCACCTAAAGTCACATAACTGAAAGGTGACAGAAGTCTGATTTGACCTTAGGCAACGTGTGTCAGCTCCCAGTCTAACCCAAGCTTTTTACAACATTTTCCTTGTCAGTCAGCAGGAACTTGCACACACTACCAAAAGTCACTCAGACAGACATCACCCTGACCAGTAAAAGCAGACAGCATGCTTGCCTGCATCCTGGGCTGTCCCTGAGTAGCCGGAGGCTGCTTTCCTATTCTGTCCGGTGAACGGCTGCACCAAGAACATGCCAGCTCCTTGCTGGCCTCGTTTTCACGCTAGTTGAGGAAAGTGGACTTCGATTGTTTAAGGGTGGCTTCCAGGCCCACGGCGAGCCAGTGAAGCTCCTGTTCCATTTTTCTGCACTCCTGGGTGGGTGGAACTACTTCTGCTCTGCAGGAGCTTCCTCGCATGTAGCCGCCACTTTTTGCAACAGTTTTGCAGTCTTCAAATATCCCCAAACCCCAAATCCAGAGAGGAGGGGGATCCACATTGCTAAGCTCTTCTCCAAATGCCTGTTGCTAACCGCCAAACTGAGGTCGGAGGGACACTGGAGGTGAAACCCCAAAGAGAGCACAGTCCCAGCTACATGTGGGTGGAGGCTCCCGATGTATAGGGATCCTGTGTTTGGAGACCTTGTCAGTTCCCTCGGTCTGCACCAGGCAGCAGCCACGTGGGTTACCGAGATACCAAACCACTTCCCCCATTCCCCACTCCTCCGTGCGAGCGTGGCCAGGGGACAAAAGGCCAAGGCCTCAGGGCCCTTCTTAGCAAGCACCACCCATAGGGGCCGGGGGCGGGGAGTAGATGAGGGAGGTGCTGTCCCCGGCTCGTGTACTGGCTGGAGTCGCCGCCCATCTGATCCTAGGGGCCAGACAATTGGTCGGTGGGGGCGGAGCTTGTAAAATCCCAATGAATGGGGGGGGAGCCGGAAGCAGGAAGTGAGTTTGCGAACGGAGCAGCTGCAGCAGGTGAGGTGCGGCGCCCTGGTTTTGGGGTCACGGTGTATCATCTTCAGGGGATCAGAGCGTGGCCGGGCTGTGCGCGCAAGATCATCCTCGTTCTGTCCATCCTTCAGTGCCTCTTCCAAATCTCCCCCTGCTTTCGGGCCAAGAAGGGTTTCCGGGCAGTAAAGAGTTAACACCCCTTTCCGAGCCCGGTCGACTGGGTAGTTGGGGCGGGGCTGCGAGAAGGGGGAACAGGGAGGGTGGAAACGCGTGCTTAGTCGGGGGCGTGGCGTGGAGAATGGTGTGTTGGGATTTCTCTGGGTCCCATCTGGGCTGCAAAGCTTTGGAGAAGTTGCTTGTTTTCCAGGTGTCAGTGTCTATCTGGAAAATGGGTTGTGACATTGTACAGCTTCCCAGGCGTAGCAACAGAAGAAAGCAGAATAATGAAGGGCTGAAGAAAAGAGAGGAGCTTTGGGCAGATTCTGGGAAGGAAAAGCATGCAAGAAACATTACTACTCTTTTTGATTTACTTGTTTTTGACAGGGTTTCATGTACTCCAGCCTGGCCTTGGACTCCAACCCAGGGCCTGGTTAGTGCTAGGCAAACACTACCAACTGAGTTATGTTCCTGTCCTGGAGGTGGCCTCTTCTAATTTGCATACCCAGCTGTTGAGCTTGGTGACATCTTCATAATCAGTTTTACAGAGGAGGAAAAAGAGGTGCAGGAAAGTGAAGTGGCTGGCTTGGATTTTAGATCTCTTTGCTGGAGCAGATTGGAACAAGGGTGGATAGAAAGCCAGACACCTGGCCTTTGTCAGCGGTAATGGGCTGGAGATGTTGAGGAGTTCTGGACCAAGAGACTAGGGTGCCTGAGAGGGTGGAGGTTCGACCGGGAGTGGCCTGACTGGGAACCTAGCAATGACGGTTTTTCCTGCCGATTCCTCCTCTTTTTTTTTTTAAACCAGTGCTGGTGTTGAATATTTTTTTAATATTTATTTATTATGTATACAATGTTCTTTCTGCATGTATGCCTGAAGGCCAGAAGAGGGCACCAGACCTCATTACAGATGGTTGTGAGCCACCATGTGGTTGCTGGGAATTGAACTCAGGACCTTTGGAAGAGCAGGCAATGCTCTTAACCGCTGAGCCATCTCTCCAGCCCCTCCTCCTCTGTATCATTAGGAAAAAGTCTTGTTATCTTTGAGCCTCAGTTTCCCCATCTGTTATATGAGGTAGCTGGATTTAGACTTTAAGTCTGAGAGGCCACAGGCCCAAACGGGCCCACTAAGTATTTGAGTCTTTGAATTTCAGCTTATCAGGTGAATACATGCTAGTGGCTCACTCCCTCCTGGGCTTTTGGGTGGAAGAAGTTAGTTCATGACAGTTCAGATGTGAAGATGGTGTGTTCTCTGATATGGTTGTGATGTGTCCTTGCAGGGCCCATGGCAGATACCCAGTACATCCTGCCTAATGACATTGGCGTGTCTAGCCTGGACTGCCGTGAGGCCTTCCGCCTGCTGTCACCCACAGAGCGCCTCTATGCCCATCACCTGTCCAGGGCTGCTTGGTATGGAGGCCTGGCTGTGCTGCTCCAAACCTCCCCTGAAGCCCCCTACATCTATGCCCTGCTTAGCCGCCTCTTCCGTGCTCAGGACCCTGACCAACTGCGCCAACATGCCCTGGCTGAGGGCCTTACTGAAGAAGAGTACCAGGTCAGTTCTCGCAGGCAAGCCTGGTTTTGGTTTTCTGAGGGGCTTCTAGAAGGGGGTGAAGGACTGGAACCAAGGGGCACAGATCTCTCTCTCCAGCTAGACAGAGGATTAGACTAATGGTTGTGGGCTGAAATGCACGCACGCATGCACGCTTACACACATACCTACCTGGAGCCTCAGGTTTGTCATCTGTAGAATATGCACATGGTCTGTACATGGGATGCACATGTATTGTGGTGACCTACTTAGAACAGTGCCTGATTCAAGAGGAAGCCAAGCCAGGCGTAGTGGCACACGCCATTAATTCCAGCACTCTAGAGGCTGAGGTGGGAAGATTGTTGTGAGTTTGAGACCAGCCTAGGTACCATAGTTCTCGGCAGTCTGCAGTGATTGTACAAAGAAATTCACAACTGATATTGAGAGGACAGAAAGGCAGCCTGGGTAGAAATCAGGAAGTTTGAGTTACTCTTCTGCATAGTGAGGAACCTGGGGAAGATGTTCTATTTGTCCCCTACTTGTCTGTAGATGTATTAGCCAAATAACACACTAATTCTTAGTGCATTACAGCAGTTCAGAAACATTCAAAACACAAAAGTCACATATGCTCATTGTCTCTCCAGAGGTAGCTACTGTGGCTAGTCCTTTTCCATTCCGTGTTGGTGCGTTGGATACTGATACTTGTATGTGCATGGTATATTTATTTAGTTTACTTTTTTAAGATGTAAAGTGACAGTCTTGTGTGCATATGTGCAGGTGTGGAACATATAGAAAGTTACTCCCTTGAAACAGGATCTCTCTATCTCTTTTACAAAGATTAATTTAAGTGTGTGTGTGTTGAGTTATAAGTACCCACAGAAGCAAGAGGCATTGGATCCACCTGATACAGGTGCTGGGAACCGAACTTGGGTCCTCGGAAGCACTCTTAATTACTGAGTCATCTCTCCAGCCTCCAAACAGGGTCCATACTGAACCCGATGCTTGTTGTTATGTCTGGGCTGATGACTATAAAGATCCCAGGATAGCCTGCAGACACACCCACCTTTCGAATGCTGAGGTTACATGTGTGCATGGTCATGCATGACTTTTTTATGTGAGTGCTGGATGTTCAAACTCAGGTTCTCATGTTTGCACAACAAATACTTTTACCCATTGAACCATCCCCACAGGCCTGTGTAACCTTTTACATTGTGTTCTCGGTGTTCTGTATACTTCCCTTTTTGTAGATCTCTGTGTCCTGGAGAACGTCCATGGATTATATATTAATCCATTTACTTTTATTAGCTGTGAAGCATTCTACAGCAGTGTACACTGAAATCAGATTAGGTTTCGTTTTGTTTTGCTTTTTTGTTTTGTTTTGTTTTGTTTTTCAAGACAGGGTTTCTCTGTGTAGCCCTGGCTGTCCTGGACCCCACTCTAGACCAGGTTGGCCTCAAACTCACAGAGATCCACCTGCCTCTGCCTCCCAAGTGCTGGGATTAAAGGCGTGTGCCACCACTGCCCGACTAGTTATTTTTTTTTTAAACACTGAACATTTCAGATGATTTCTTTTTTCTTGCAAGCAGTGCCTCAGTGCTCATCTTGTCCAAGTGTGTGAGTGGGAACTGTTTGTAGAAATAGAAATGCTGGGTTGAAGGCTTTTATAATGATCTGATTCTGTTAAATTATCTTTTACGTGTGGTGGTGTACACCTTTAATCTTAACACTCAGGTGGATCTCTTAGTTCAAGGCCAGCCTGATCTACATATTGAATTCTAGACCAACCAGGGATAGATAGTGAGACAGACTGCAAATAAAATATCTTTGAAACATGGTATGTTCCTACGAGACAGGACCTGGTTTTCTATAAGGAAAAGAAAAGGATCAGATCATTTACCTCTGAGCCAAGGTTCTTTACCTGTTTTGAACTTTGGCTAATAAGCTTCCTGTCTTTGGGCCCTAATCTGCTGTTTCAAAGAGCTAATTTCTGTGGGAATGCCTGTAAGTGGGAAGTACCACCCAGTGTCAGCTATTTCCAGTTGGGTTCTTTTGTCCGAAAGTAGCAGAGACTCAACACAAAGTAGCTTAAAGAAAGCACAGCCAGGCGGTGGTGATGCACACCTTCATTCCAGCACTCAGGAGGCAGAGGCAGGTGGATCTCTGAATTCTAGGCCAGCCTGGTCTGAAGAGTGAGTTCCAGAACAGCCAGGGCTACACAGAGAAACCCTGCCTCAATAGATAGGTAGGTAGATAGATAGATAGATAGATAGATAGATAGATAGATAGATAGATAGATAGATAGATAGATAGATAGATAATAAAAAAAACAAGAGAATCATAAGTTTGCAAGGGCCAGGGCTAGAAGAGGCTTCAGGTGCAGTTGGATTCAGTTGTTCAGTACTATCTTGAGATGGGATCTTCATATTTCAGTGTTCTCTCACCATCCTGGTACTAGAACATCTAGGCCTGGTGATGTTGGCCAGCTTGGCTGTTTAGTTCAGCCTATAGCAAGAGAGGGTGATTCACTGACCGGCCTAGCCAGATTGCATGCCTACCCTTGGAGCTGTGGGAGGCGGGTTTCTGTTATCACCAGGTGTATGAGGTAGCTGGTCGGCCGCTGAAACCAGTTTGGCCACACAGTGGGGTGGGTGTGAAAACTGACCTGCGACAACAGCTTGGGCCAGACTGGGGCCTCCTAGAATCACGGTTCTGCCCTGAGTTTTTCCAGCCTCCTCCACACTGGTGTGCCCTGGTGTTCTGGTCTCAGGCTGACATCTCCCTGAAAGCGAAAGGGAGCGGTGCTTCTCAGGTGTTTGACACTATGTTATGCCTCTACTCCCCAGGCATTCCTGGTCTATGCTGCAGGGGTCTACTCCAACATGGGCAACTATAAGTCTTTTGGTGACACCAAGTTTGTTCCTAACCTGCCTAAGGTAAGTTGGGGAGGGTGGCAAGGTGGCAGAGGTGGGCTGTGGTTGGAGAACGAAAAAGCGGCCCTGGTTGGAGTCAAAGGTAAAGACTCAAGCCATAACACTGTCAATGGGGGCTGGAGAGATGGCTCAGAGGTTAAGAGCACTGGTTGCTCTTTTAGACATCCTGAGTTCAATTCCCATCAACCACATGGTGGCTCATAACTATCGGTATTGAGATTTGGTGCCCTCTTCTGACCTTCAGGGATACATGCAGGCAGAACACTGTATACATAACAAATAAATCTTAAAAATAAAATAACACTATCAATAGGACACTGTGACATGGGTGTCACTCAGCATCCCAAGTGCTGCAGACGTATACATGAAGGAAAAGTACAACCCTTTCAGACTGCTGATCTGAGAGTCAGTCAGGGCAGGTGTGTAAATGTGAACTGTTAGGTACCTGCTGGTCATCACTGGGAGTAGGTGCAGCCCATGCACTGGTGTTCCTCAGATGTGAATGCCTGTATCAGTGGTCTGGTGGTGTTCAGTGCAATGTCTGATTGAGCCAGTCTGTGGTACCCGAGGCTCAGCTCTTCTCAGGGTTTGCTGCTGCTGCTGCTGCTGCTGCTGCTGCTGCTGCTGCTGCTCCCTGGGCTATACTCTGGGGTCTTAGGCTCAAGTAGAGAGAAGTCCCGGAGGTTTGCAGGGCATGTGGCCAGACCAATGACTTCCTATTTCCTTGCAGGAAAAGTTGGAACGTGTGATCCTGGACAGTAAGGCTGCCCAGGAGCAGCCAGAAGTTAGGGAACTCTGGAAGACCTGTGGGGAGCTTATGTTCTCCCTGGAGCCAAGACTTCGACACCTAGGGCTGGGGAATGAGGTGAGTCCCACCATCCAAGAGCATGATAGACTGGAGGGCATCCTTGAGGCTGCTTGGTATGTGTGGAAGGGCAGCTGATGGGAGGCAGGGTGCTCTTCCTCTGCTCGCTAGCTGAAGCCACTTGGCACTACAGGCTTGCTTGTCATCTGTAATGGGAAGAGAACTGTATGGAATGTTTCCAGAATGTTCTTCCAGGTCTGTCCTGCCAGTATGTGGGTGCACGAAGAGGGAAGGTGAAAGAACTGGGAGAAAGGAGTCTAGGAGGGAATGATGTAGGGGCTGCAGGGTCCCTGCCTCTAGGGATTACTCGGGCTACTTGGGAAGAGGGTATGGCAAGCCCTAGGGGTGGGCCAGCTAGCGAGGATGAGTGGGGGTGGAGCTGGAGCAAAGACTGAGTTAGGCATGGTGGCACAAACCTGTAATCCCAGCCCTCAGGAGGCTGAGGCAGGACGGTTGTGAGTGTGAGGCCAATGTGGGCTGCATAGTGAGACCCTGTTTCACAGGGAAAAAAACATAAAAAATGTCCCAAGCTGATAATCCATTTTACAGCTCTTTCCCTGAACTTAGATGGACAGGACGAGGTGCTGGGAGGGGATGCAGAGAGCTTAGCAAGGAAGCCATCAGCTGCCGTATAGGGTCCCACCTGCGCCCTCAGTAACTCCGCCCACGTGTCTGCCCACTCACCCTTTTTCCTACCATCTCTTCCCCCACAGGGAGTCACCACCTATTTCTCTGGGAATTGTACCATGGAAGATGCTAAGCTGGCCCAGGACTTTCTGGACTCTCAGGTTTGGGAATTGGCAATTTGGGACACTAGTTTGATGGGGTCCCTTGTCCCTGCCCCTTCACCAGGGCCACCTGTTCTGGGTAAAAGACTGAAGGAGTCTTTGTGTGTGAGGTAAGCCTACGCCAATCAGGAAAACAAAGATGTTACACACATACCAGGATGCATCCACCCTGGCCATTCCCGTACTTCCAAGATGGGGCTCCTGGGGCCTGTGTCCATCAGCCCCTTGCCAGCTTTATTGATGTTTCCCAATTCCATCTCACACAGTTAAGAGGTAGCTGAGGTGGCTCTGTGTCTCATGGAGTCGAGTTAGTACTTAGTGAAAGTTATTGCTCCTGGGGCTGGTGAATGGCTCAGTGGGTGAAGGTGCTTGCCAGTGAGCCCAGCGACATGAGTTTGCTCCTCTGGTGTCTAGATGGTGGAAGGAGAGAACTAATTCATGAAATTATTCTGAGACCTCCACATAAGCACTGTGGCACATGTGTAGAACCGTGTGTGTGTGTGTGTGTGTGTGTGTGTGTGTGTGTGTGAGTGTGAGTGAATGTGCGTGCACACCTGAATGTATATAATGTGTGCCACCTTTATTCAGGAGCCCTTGGCTATCCTGGGACTGGAGTTAGAGATGGTTATGAGCCACCATGTAGGTGCTGAGAACCAAACCTGGGTCCTCTGCAAAAGCAATGCAATAAGCACTTGTAACTGCTGAGCCATCTCTCAGTCCCAGTATATTATTTTAGTTTAGTTTTTTGAGGCAAGTAAGGTCTCACTCTGCAGACCAGACTGGCCTTGAACATGGCGATCTGCCTGCCTCTGCCTCCTGAAATGCTGGGATTAAAGGCATGCACTGCTCAATATTCTTTTTAAGTTAGCATTTAATGTGTGAAGCACAGCATGATGGTCTTCCCTGGCCAGCCTGCCTGCCTTCTCTTGTAAGCTCAGGAAGATCCCTCAGAGAAGACTTACTTTGCCTCACTGTTGTCCATGGAATGGCCGCTCCTCCGTTCCCTCCAGTCTCCCTGATCACACTATTCCTCAAACCCTCCTCTGGCTTTTTCCAGAACCTCAGTGCGTACAACACACGGCTCTTCAAGGTGGTCGACCAGGAAGGGAAGTCCCACTATGAGGTGCGACTGGCTTCAGTACTGAACACAGGTGCGCTCAGGCCCATGTCTGATGTCAGCCATCTTGGGGCAGCAGCAGCTCCTCCAGCACAAAGAGTCCTTTGGTCCCAGTTGTTTCTACATACAGCAGAAAAGTGGCTCTCGATCTTTCTGAAGTCCTGTATTAATGTGAACCAATCCTTGCAAATGGACAAGGGACAGGGCTCTGATTGGCTCTACCTGGTCTCAAGCCCACCCCAGTGCAAGATCAGCATCTTCTTCAGTCACTCAGACGGAGTGGCAGCAGTGGGGACCTGTTACAAAGCAAGGAGAATGAGTATATTTAGGCCTGTGTGCTGCCCCTCGCTAGCTGTTTTTTACCCATCCACATCCCCAGCCTCCAGCATCTGCTTTAGCCATGTTCTCCAGCTTCTGATTCCTACATCCCGCCACTATGTCTTCATACAGTGTGTTGCCTACTTCCTGCTCAGAACAGCTTCTAGCCCAGCCCGTCTTTACCCAGCCAGCCCCTCCTCATCCTGCGGCTGGAAATGGATGGCACCTTTCCCAGTGCTCCCAGGAGCTTTCTAGTTGGTCGTCTGTATCGTGATGACAAGCCCTCCGCTAGGATGGACTGTGTGCTTCTGTCATTGTCTTTCCCAATGTCTGGTGCTTGCTGGTACTCAGGTCCTCAGTGTGGGACAGTGGGGTACCCAGTGAGTGGATGTACCATGTACACTCCAGATAGAGGGAAGTATGAGCCCCCACAGGGTGATGGAAAAGTTTAGGGAACAGTACGAAGTCTATTTTGACTCAGAAAGAACACATCAGCCAGAGAGATGGCTCAGCAGTTCAGAGTTCTCCCTGCTCTTCTAGAGGATCTGTGTTAGGTTCCCAGCACCCACATCAGGCCAGCTGTAACTCCAGGTTCAGAGCACCCGGCACTCCCTTCTGACTTCCTAGGTACCAAGCACGAATGTGTTGCACATACGCATGTGCAGGCATTTGTACATATACACAAAATAAAAACAAATCTTTAAAAAGAAAGGAAAGGAACACAGGTCTGGGAAACGGGATCACTATGATGGAGAAGTTGGCACATGCCAACAGCACAGGTTGTAGGGTAGGACAGTGACCAAGAGTGGCTTTGGGGCTAGGAATGTGGATTGTGGATAGAGCCCTGGCCTAGCATGCTCCAGGCCCTGGATTCTATTCCAAGTACTGAAAAACTGGCCTTTTATTTTTTTCAAAGATTTCTTTCTTTGTTTTTTTCTTTTTGAATATTTCTTTTTATGTGTATAGTGTGTGTGCCTGTGTGAGTTTCTGTGCACTGCATATGTGTAGGTGCCCGAGGAGGCCAGGAGAGGGTGGTGTCAGTCCCCATGGAGTTACAGATGACTGTGAGACGTTGATATGGGTGCTGGAACTGAACCTGGCTCTTCTGCAAGAGCAGTATATATATACTCTTGTTCGTTTGTTTGTTTTGTTTTTCAAGACAGGGTTTCTCTGTATAGCTCTGGCTATCCTAGAACTTACTCTGTAGACCAGGCTAGCCTTGAACTCAGATCTGCCTGCCCCTGCCTCCCCAGTGCTGCGATCAAAGGCATGCACCACCGCTGTCCCGCAAGAGCAATATGGACTCTTAACTCCTGAGCCATCTCTAGTCCTGTTATTATTTTTCTAGGACAGAGCCTAACTTTGTAGTTCAGGCTAGCCCGATGGGATTACAGGTGTGCACTACTGTGCTCAGCATAACTCTTGGTGTGTGTATGTAGGGAGTATTGGGGTTTTGTTTTTTGAGTAGAGACTTCTGTAGTCTTTAGGGTACCCTAGACTCACTGTGTACCTGAGATGACCTTGAACTGTCCCCATGTCTACTTTCCAACTAATGGTGTTGCAGGTATCCAGTACCATACCCAGCTGTTTTGCAGCTTCGTTTCTTTTGTCTTTTTAACACTTAACGTGTGTACACATGTCCTGGAATAGAAGTCAGAGGACGGTCCACAAAGGTGGATTCTGTCCTCTCACCATGTGGAGGACCTAGAGATTAAACTTGGGTCATCAGGCTTGATGGTTGGAACTGTACCTGAGCCAAGCACTCCAGCCCCTGTGCTTTTTGAGACCAAGCCCCACTCTAGCTCAGGCTGGTCTAAACTCATGCGATGCTCCTGTCTCCACCTCCCAAATGCCAGGACTACAGATCAGCTTCTTGCCTAGGTTATGCAGTGCCAGGTATCAAACCCGGAGCTTTGTACACGCCACGCAAGCGCCGTACCAGTTCTAGCCCTGAACATACGCATGTTTGAAGAAGAGAATTTATTCTCATTTCTGTTGGCAATGGGGAGACTTTGAAGTTTTTAGTGGGCGAGAGTGAAAAGCCTGCTGGGGTGTGCTATACTGGCTTTTCCCTGAGTGTTTCCTCATTCCTTAGACCCTGCTCTCGACTCTGAATTGACTTCCAAGCTGAAGAGCTATGAGTTCCAGGGAAGCCATTTCCAGGTCACCCGGGGGGACTATGCCCCCATCCTCCAGAAGGTGGTAGAACACTTGGAGAAAGCCAAGGTAGGTCTAGCTGGGACCTGAGGGGGCTACTTACAACCTCTTTGGGCAGCAAAGGTGGATATTCCAAGGCTGACCAGAGCTCTTTTTACCCCAGACATATGCGGCCAACAGCCACCAGGAGCAGATGCTGGCCCAGTACGTAGAGAGCTTCACTCAGGGCTCCATTGAGGCCCATAAGAGGGGCTCCCGCTTCTGGATCCAGGACAAAGGCCCCATTGTAGAGAGGTGAGGTGCCAGCCTTTGCTCCCCTTCATGCCTTCTGCCAGATCTCCTCCATCTTCCCCCTTCTCTCCCCTAGTTACATTGGCTTCATTGAGAGCTACCGTGACCCCTTTGGCTCCCGAGGAGAATTTGAAGGTAATTTCTCATGGAGTGGGGAGGTTGGGTGGAACTCCCTTGAGGGTTCTGTCCTTACCTCCTAGAAGTAAAACAGCAGCCCTGGGCCAGTTTACTTGCAATGTCCCAGGCATTGTGTAGTACAAAGTTAGCCTGTATTGTCTCACTGAGCTATCACATGAGGCTTTTACCATAGTGATGGCTGAGTCCAGTTACCCTGACTGAATCATTTGGCTGTGTTGCCTTTTGTGCCTGACCTGGCAAAGCTCTAGGTAGACAGACAGACAGACAGACAGACATGATTTCTTACCCTGGATTTGCCCATCTGATCTGTGGGTGTCAAGTGATCAGACCTCTGAGCATCATGAAGTCTTGTGTGTACTGATGTGCCCAACAGTTAAGAGTGGATGTGCCTCTTGTGTGAGGCTGATGGAGCCATTGTCCCCAGCTGATGGCAGACTGCCTTGGTCCCCGTCCCACAGGCGGAGGATTCAGACTGGTCTTTGCCTACTTTCTCCCCATTCTGTATAGAGAGGCTGAACAATGAGTTGCTAAAACCAGGGATTAGTCTGGCAGGAGAGAGGAAAGTCCCAGCAGGAGAGAGGCTTAGGCTGAGGTCATAGGAACATGAAGGAAATCTCATGCCTGCAGCTTTCTTGCCTGGGACCTGGGACCCTGTGGTCCCCAGCAGCCAGCACAGCGCTGCTGCACACAGCAGTGTTCATTATACACATGATGGCTGAGAAACTGGGTAGGGTGCAATGGGATCCCAGGATGCTGCCAAACTGCAGCCCCACCTCCCGACAGGTTTCGTAGCCATGGTGAACAAAGCCATGAGTGCCAAGTTCGAGCGGCTGGTGGCGAGTGCTGAGCAGCTGCTGAAGGAGCTACCCTGGCCTCCTGCTTTTGAAAAGGACAAGTTCCTCACCCCTGACTTCACCTCCCTGGATGTCCTCACCTTTGCTGGTTCTGGTATCCCTGCCGGCATCAATATCCCCAACTGTGAGCTCCCTTCTTGTCCTCCCAATTCAAGGAAGTCCCCATATCCTCTTCCACACAAGTTTCTTACCACAAGCTACCCTTTGCCCCTCCCCCTTCTGTCAGCTCCCCTTGACCTCTGCCCTTCCCTCTCTTCCTTATCTTCTAGATGACGACCTGAGACAGACAGAAGGCTTTAAGAATGTGTCTCTTGGGAATGTGTTGGCTGTGGCCTATGCCACGAAGCGGGAGAAACTCACGTTCTTGGAGGAAGAGGACAAGGTAGGCACTGACTGCCTGAGGCTTGGGACCAGACTGTACCTGGCTGTATTGAGTCTGGGAAGGCATATGGACCAAACCTGTGGTAAGGTGAGAGTCCAGCTTTGGTCCTGGCCTAGCCACTTTCCTGCCACCTGACGGTTTGTCACAGAGGAGCTTCCATTCCTTCACACCATGGAGGCAGTCCCTCCTCCTGGGTCCTTGTGAGGTTGCGATAGGCTGCTCCACGTGTATGGAATGGATTAAGCGTGGCTTCCAGAAAGCACATTCCCCACATGGGCTTCAGCCTTGCTGAGAGGCCTGCTGTGCTATGTGCCCAGGGGGAAATGGTGATCAGCGGGGTCCTTGTCTCGACAGGACCTGTATATCCGCTGGAAGGGGCCGTCCTTTGATGTGCAGGTGGGGTTGCATGAGCTGTTGGGCCATGGCAGCGGCAAGCTCTTTGTGCAGGTAAGAAGGGCCAGCAGGGGCCGCTTGACCTGTCCCACCATGAGTAAAGCTGTTCATTTCTGGAGCAACGTGGCTCCCTTCAATATCTGGGAAAGTCCGGGCTCCTGGTGCAGAGTGAGACAGCGTTGCACGGCGGCAGCAGAGACCGGCCCTTCCTGGTCTCTGTCTAGGGGCCCCTGAGTCATACCTTCAAGGGGATCTTCCGCAGCCTGAGCCCAGTAGTCCCTCTTGGTCAACAGCCACCAGCTGAACTGTCTTGGAGAGCCCTCTTTACCCATTCAGTCATCTGGGATCCTGGCGCTGTTGGGGCAGGGCAGGGTCAAGCCAAGTGTTTCCTACTTAAGGAACTGTCTCCCCGGAGCGCTTCTCTTTCCCCATTGGCTGCAGTGCCTAGAGCCCTTGACTTGTGCTTGAGGAACACAGAAAGGCTGACAGTCTCTCCAGCAGGCTAAGGAAATTCGTGGGCTCCCAGTGTGGAGCACATGGCTAAACAACCAGAGGAGGGTAAGGACCACAAGTGAGGTCAGGGTTCTGGGTTGGACCTGTTCCCATTGGTGGGGCTGCATCCTTAGATGAGGGTGGGCTGGCGCTGGACCTGGTAAGTCAAGAGAATTTAAAAAGCTGCTGAAGGGGCAGCAGCCAAGCATGGTGTCCCATCCAGCCCTTACTCAGGCCGTGTTCTTAAATACTTCTCTTCTGGGTGGGCCTCAGTGGACCCACCTGTACAGTGGGGTTTCTGACACCACCACATGAACTAATGCGAAGGAAAAGAGAAGCTGAAGTGTGGCCCTGGCACAGGAGGGTTTTAGCAAACGTGGATGAGTATTTGGAGGCAGAGAGGTTCTGCCGCTCCATTCCATTTGGGGACTTTTGGTCTCTGAGCCTATTTCCCACCTGTGATGTGTGGTGATGATAGAGCCTCCCCCAGGAGGTGACTGTGAGGATTAAATGTGTGATATATGAAAGATGCTTGGCATGTGGCAGGGTGGGGAGGGTCATGCTGGCACTATGAGTGTTGGGGCCGCGTCACATGGGGAGAAGCAGACAGGCTCTTTGGCCTACCTATCGGGGTGTCTCCTACACAGGTCTGGAAAGTCTGGGTTCACAGACAATTTCAGGTGGTCCCTCCCTTGTCCCTCCTGTTTCCCTCTCTGTGCAGTGAAGTCAGTAGGTGGTTTCTCTAGTGCTGAGGGACCTAAGGAGGTTGTTGGCACCACAAAGCTGAGGGTTACAGGTATTAGGGTAACAATGTTCTCGTGGTTCTGCCTTACTGTTCCTTTCCTTATCTTTCTGAGCCATTTAGATTCTGCCCAGGGACACCGTCCCCTAACCCACCCCACATTCATGACCCTTCTTCTACAGGATGAGAAAGGTGCGTTCAACTTTGACCAGGATACAGTGACCAACCCAGAGACTGGGGAGCAGGTGAGGAGATCATCTATGGAGCCAGGCTGCTGGGAGGGGGGACACAGGCGGGGCCTGACTCCTGGGTCCTGGGTCCTCCTTCTAGATTCAGAGCTGGTACCGAAGTGGAGAGACATGGGATAGCAAATTCAGCACCATTGCCTCCAGCTATGAAGAGTGCCGGGCCGAGAGTGTGGGCCTCTACCTCTGCCTCAACCCCCAAGTGCTGGAGTAGGAACAGTGGGCTGGAGGGGTGGTGGCCGAGTCCCCAGCCTGGGCAGCTCTGCAGGTGTTGGAGCATAGGGCTAATCGGATCATCCCTGTCCCCCCATCCACCAGGATCTTTGGCTTTGAAGGAGCTGATGCAGAAGACGTAATCTACGTGAACTGGCTCAACATGGTTCGGGCTGGGCTGTTGGCTTTGGAGTTCTATACTCCAGAGGCAGCCAACTGGCGACAGGTGGGACTGCCGAGGAGCCACCTTCAGGATAGAGAGGGAGCTTGCCATGTGGCCACAGTCAGGATTCTGGGTGCAGGGATGGGACAAATGCAGAGGAACTGTAACCCCAGACTCTACTGTTGGTGGGACAAGCCGCATCACTTCTGCTGGAAAAAGAGTCAGGATCCAGATTCTTGCAATCTTCCTTCTTAGCCACTGGACTCAGCTACTCAGTTACAACAAATGGTTTTGTTGTCGTTTTTTTGTTTTTCAAGACAGGATTTCTCTGTGTAACCCTGGCTGTCGTGGAATTCTCTTTGTAGAGCAGACTGGCCTTGAACTCAGAGAGCCACCTGCCTTTGCCACCACATCTGATCAACATATAGTTTGAAACTATGGTAATCAACAGTGATTTAATTTTTTTTTTAATTTATTATTTTTGTGTAGAGATAGTTCTCTCCTTCCAGTGTATGAGTCCTGGGAGTTAAACTCAAGTTCTCAGGCTTGCTTGGCAAGTGCTTTACCCATCAAGCCAGACTTCTTTAATACAACGAAGTAAATACAGTTTGCGGAGACAGTGCATGTCATCAAGGCTGTGCACTGTAAAGCTTTGCAGCTACTGGGGGAATCACACAGGAGGTTTACCTGAACCCAGAAATTCCTGAGACGCCTGGGCAGCATAGCAAGACCCCATCACAAGGGAAAAGAGGGCTGGAGAGATGGCTCAGTGGTTAAGAGCACTGGCTGCTCTTCCAGAGGACCTGGGTTCACTTCCCAGCACCTACGTGGCAGATAAGAATTGTCTGTAACTCCATTTCCAAGGAATGCAGCATTTCCTGGATTCCACAGATACTGCACTCATGTAGTACACATACATGTAAGCAAAACGCCCATGCATATAAAAGAAAAATGAAGCAAGTTTTTTTTAAAAAAAAAAAAAAAAAGAAAAATACGAAGAAAATTATGTGTGCGCACATACACACACACATAAAAGAAAACATGTTTTGGAGTCTGGACTGAGGTCTGACTCCTTACTGTTCCTTCAGCAGCTGTGTGACCTTGAACCAGTCACTTCACCTCTCTGGGCCTCAGTGTCTTGTCATGTGTAGAAGTAGGGATAACGATGTCTACTTGGTTCCATTGTTGAGCACAAAAAAAGATTGGGAAAGAGCCAGCCAGTGGTGGCGCACGCCTTTAATCACAGCACATGGGAGGGAGAGGCAGGCAGATCTCAGTGAGTTCGAGGCCAGCCTGGTCTATAAATGGAGCACAGCCAAGGCTACACAGAGAAGCCCTGTTTCGAACAAAACAAAAAAAGATTGGGAAAGAGATTCCGCAGGGTCTTTGTAGTGAGGGGACCCCAGGACTGACTGCTGTCTGGAGCATTAAGAGCTGTGGCAGGTGGTGAGGGGCAGAGGCACCAAGCTCTGCTCTCACAGCCTGCCCCAGTGAACAGGCTGGGGGGAAGAAAGGAAGAACTTGACGGGAGATGAATGGGCAGAAAGGGTAAAGAGGGACTAAATGGGCAACTGATAGCTTTATTGAACACATCAACAAGCTTTGCATCCAGCTCCAGACGGCTACATGTGACCTCCTTCCCTGGGCTACATGTGACCTCCTTCCCTGGGCTACATGTGACCTCCTTCCCTTGGCCTTGGCAGGCCCACATGCAGGCCCGGTTCGTGATCCTGAGGGTTTTGCTGGAGGCTGGCGAAGGGCTTGTTACTGTCACTCCCACCACAGGCTCTGATGGGCGCCCGGATGCCCGTGTACACCTGGACCGCAGCAAGATCCGGTCAGTAGGCAAACCTGCTTTGGAGCGGTTCCTACGGAAACTCCAGGTAAGTGAAAGTCTCACCTTGGCCACCTCCAGCCTCTTCTCCATCCCTCCCTCCCATCCTGTCAATACCTCTTAACCTCCTGGCTGGTCCCTTCATCCAGCAAGTCTTTCTCGTGACTGAGAATAAGCTATGAGCAATTTCTCACTTGGTCATGAGAATGAAGACATTCATTCATGAATACAACAGGATGTCTTCAGATCATGGCAGAGAGCTGTATGGCGTTAACGCTGCTGGGTGTGATGGCAAGCAAGATTGGGAAGGAAAGGCCAGAAGAGGGCATTGATTCCCCTGGAACTGGAGTTATAAACAGTTGTGGGCAGTTGGGTTTTTTGTTTGTTTGGTTGGTTTTTCAAGACAGAGTTTCTCTGTGTAGCTTTGGAGCCTGTCCTGGAACTCGCTCTGTAGACCAGGCTGGCCTTGAACTCACAGAGATCTATCTGCCTCTGCTGGGATTAAAGGTGTGTGCCACCACCGCCCAGTGGCAGTTGGTTATATTTACTCTTTGACTCTTTTGGGTGCCTGCCACCCAGTTCCCAAATAAATACACAGAGGCTTATTCTTATAAATGCCTGGCCTTAGCTTGTCTTATTTTTAGCCAGCTTTTCTTTCTTTTTTCTTTTTTTTTGGGGGGGGGGGCATGTTTCTCTGTAGCTTTGGAGCCTATCCTGGAACCTGCTCTGTAGACCAGGCTGGCCTTGAATTCAAAGAGATCTGCCTATCTCTGCCTCCCGAGTGCTGGGACTAAAGGTGTGTAACACCATTACCCGGCTAGCCAGCTTTTCTTAACTTAAATTATCCCATCTACCTTTTGCTTTTCTCTTTATTCTATGCACATTTCTGTACTTCTTACCCCGTGGCTTGCTGTGTAGCTGGGTGACTGACCCCTGGAGTCTTCCTCCTCTCGCTCCTAGATCTCTCTCCCTGGATTTCTCCTATTTATTCTCTCTGCCTGACAGCCCTGCCTATTCTTTCTCCTGCCTTGCAATTGACCATTCAGCTCTTTATTAGGCTGTCAGGTGTTTTAGGCAAAGAATCACAGCTTCACAGAGTTAAACAAATGCAACATAAAAGAATGCAACACATCTTTGCATCATTAAACAAATGTTCCACAACATAAACAAATGTAGCATATCTTAAAACAATATTCTACAGCAGTTGTGAGCCAGCATGTGGGTTCTGGGAATCGAACCCGGGTCCTCTGGAAGAGCAGCCAGTGCTCTTAACTACTGACCCATCTCCAGCCCCTGAGAAACCCATCTTTATGGTATGGTACTTTCTACAAGAATAGGAACATATTGAATATTTTCATCCATTTACATACCATGAATCGTAGAGTTATGAGTCGTTGAGTTAGGATCAAAGTATCTCTGATTGTATACCCATCTGTTTCCAGGAAGGATCTAAAGAATCTTTCCATAAAGTGTGTTTGGGGTGATTTTGTTTTTAAAATTTTGTGTGTATGTGGGAGGCAGAGGCAGGCAGATTTCTGTGAGTTCAAGGCCAGCCTGGTCTACAGAATGAGTTGTTCCAGGACATCCAAGGCTACACAGTGAGATCTGTCTCGAAAAACAAAAACAGACAAAAGTTGTGTGTGATATTGAGGAGCTGTGCGTGTGAGGGCAGAGATGATTTGTGAAGTTGATTCTCTTGTGTTTTTATGTAGAGTTTTGGGGGACAAACTGAAGTCATCAGGCTTGTGTGACAGTTGGGTTTATCTGCTGAGCTATCCCCCTGCCCTGTTTGTTGATTTTAATTTTTTTTTTGTTTTCTTTTTTTTTCTCCTTAATTTTTTGGGTCAGGGTCATAGGTGTGTATCCCTGAGTGGCCTAGAACTCACTATGTAGACCAGGCTAGCCTTGGACTTGAACCAGAATGTCATCATTCTGCTTCTGCCTCCCAAATGCTGAGATTATAGGTGTGTATCACTATACCCAGCTAAAACACGTGCTTGTAAAGTTAAAATTAAATTAGGGACTGGAGGTAGCATATGCAGTTAATATATGTGAGACCCTGGGTTTCATTCCTTCAGTACCAAAAGATCAATTAGGATAGAAGCCATGAAAAGCAATGTCTTTGGTGGGTCCTAGGGTAGGAAGGGGCATTGTTGGCAATGCTAATGAGACCTAGGTGGGACTGGAATCTAGTTAGTAGCAATGGGCCAGTTATGAAGCTGGTGAGGAGAGAAAGCCATGCTGACAGCTTCTGGGAACTAACTGTACCATCTTTACAACTGAAGATTTTTGCTGCAGATGGCAACAGGAAGGAGCTGTTAGGTGTAGGAATCAAATCCGCCAGATCCTAGGCAAGACCGAAACCAGCCCCTTCTAGGGACTGAGCCACTGTGTAGCCCTGGCTGGCCCCAAACTCACAGACTGACCTTTTTTCTCCCTAGTGATGGGATAAAGGTGTTGCCACCACGAGTGACCCAGTTGAGTCTGTACAAGGGGAATCTGGCAGCGTGTGTTCAGGTTCCTCAGCAGTGTTTCACAGAAGCAATGTGCAGTCGTCTCTGATGCAGCTGTGTATTGTGTCAGCCATGTTTCCCCACTGGTCTTGACAAAGGCTAGGTATGAACTTGGCTTCTATCCTAAATTTATGATTTCTCGGGAAGCCTGGCAACAGCAGTTTCAATGCCTGTGGGGCTAACTGGCCAGAGCTGAGTGCCCCACATTCAGGCATGGCATGGACTGTTCATTTTGCCCAGGGACTTCTTGCTTCCTTTATTCCCATAGTCTGATTCCTTTTTTTGTTTGTTTGCTTTTATTGTTGGGTTTTTTGTTTTTCGTTTTTTGTTTTGTTTTGTTTTTTATTTTTTTTGAGACAGGGTTTCTCTGCAGTTTCAGAGCCTATCCTCGAAACTAGCTCTTGTAAACCAAGCTGGTCTCGAACTCACAGAGATCCACCTGCCTCTGCCTTCTGAGTGCTGGGATTAAAGGCATACACTACCACCGCCCCACTTGTTTTTGTTTTTTTGAGACAGGGTTTCTCTGTAGCCTTGGCTGTCCTGGAACTGGAACTAGCTCATGTAGACCAGTGCTGGGATTAAAGGTGTGCGCCACCACCGCTCATCTTGTAGTGCCATAAATTCAACCAACTGGACACATAAAAAATATTCAAGAGAATCATTTCATATGTATTTTTTCTTGCCTTTCCCTAAACAGAACGGAATAAGAACTAATTACATAGCATTGCATTGTCTGGGGTATGATAAGTGATCTGAGGGGCGGGGCTATAGGGCAGTTGGTAGAGTGGTTGCCTAGTGTACATGAAGCCCTGGGTCGCATCCTCAGCACTATATAAAAGTGTTGACTCGTACCTGTGATCCGAGCACTCAGGAGTAGAGGCTGGAAGGTCAGGAGTTAAGTGTCATGCTTCACTGCATCCTTCATAGTTTGAGGCCAACCTGAATGGCCTATATAGGTTCTGTCTCAAAAACAAAAGAGGTAGGGCTGAAGATATGGCTCAGTGGGTAAATGTGCCTACTGCACAAGCATAAGGGCCTGAGTTCAAATCCCCAGAACCTATATAAAAAGCCAGGCCCAGTTGCATACACCAGTAACCTTAGTACTGTGAGGGGCAGAGATAGGATCATTGAGCTTGCGCCTGCCAGCCCAGCTCCAGGTGAGAGACCCCGTTTCAAGGGAGTGTGGTGGCGGGTGATAGAGCAGGATGCCCTGGCTCTCTGCACATACCACATACACACAAATCTTTAAAGTTTGTAAGAAATCCAAATGTGATTTAAAATGTACTATACCAGCAGATGTGTGGAGGTTAACCACATATAGCACAGCATTTTGGATTAGAGACTGGAACATTTAGATTTTGTTATCCACTGAGGGTGCTAGAACCTGTTCCGGTAGACTGTGCCTGCTCGAGTCACTCCTGATACTGCTGCCTCCTTTGGCACCCATGGCACTAACTCCCCAGCTCAAGCTACCCAGGTCTGGCCTGTTGGCTTGATGAACATGTCACCAAGAGGTGATCTGAACTAAGTAGATTTCCTTGAAGCAAACTAGATAATCAGTGGGATAAACAGAGGAGGGTTCATAGGAAGGACAGATGGTAGGTCTAACCAAAGAGCAGAAATAAAACATTGAGTAGAAAAAAATATTGGGGGGCAAGACTAGAGAATTGAACTTCAGACTTCAGTCTTACTAGGCAAGTACTATACCACTGAGCTGTATCTGAAGCTTACTGAGAGAAGTGTTAAAAGAGAACTGAGCAGTGTCCATGAGAGTGAGGAAGTCTGATAGAACGACGCTCAAGAGCATGGGGAGACTATGAGGAGACAAAGTAATGGCTTTGCCTCCACAGCCGCCTCCACGTGCCCTTAATCCCACCCACAAAGGAGGAGCATGAATGCTTTTAAAAGCCCCATCTCTTTTATTTTTCATTTAAATTAACTTTGGGTGTGTGTATGTATGTGTATAAGTGGGGTGTATGTGTGGCATACACGTGGGTGTGTCCTGCTCCATCGCTCTCTGCCATGTTCCCTTGAAACAGGGTCCCTTACTGAACCTGAAGCAAGGATGGCAGCTAGCAAGACTTAGGAATGTTCCTGTCTCCTTTACCCCCAGCACTGAGATTACAGGCTCCTGTGTCATTGCCCAGCTTTTTATATGGATGCTGGGGATTTGAACTCAGGCTTCTCGTTCTTACACACTGAGCTATCTTTTCAATCTCAAAGCCCAACCTCTTAATATACACTGGTCCTTAAAAAACTAGTGTCAGACAATCTGCCTCATACCTGTAATCTCAACATGAAGAAAACAAGCAGGCACTTCTTTGGTGAATTCAAGTCCGGCATGGTCTACATAGTGAGATTCTGTCTAAAAAAAGCGGAGGGGAGGGGGTTGGAGTAGCCATCTAGGATGTTTATTTGTTTTTGAGACAGTCTTATGTAGCTCAGGCTGTACTCCCTATGTTGCCCAGGATGACCTTAAACTCTTGGTCTTCCTGTCTCTACCTTCCATAAACCCAGCAAGGTCATTAAGTTTTAGCACTGAAATTTTGTAAAAGACAAATCATAGCACATCCTATCCAGAGCTAGGTGCTACTGGCTGAGTGTTATGGATGCAAGGTGAGTGCCTGCCCTAGGCACTTAATTCCTCCTCTTACAGGTGCTGAAGTCCACTGGGGATGTGGTTGCAGGACGGGCCCTGTATGAGGGGTATGCTGCGGTTACTGATGCACCCCCAGAGTGCTTCCTCACCCTCAGGGACACAGTACTGCTGCGCAAAGAATCCCGGAAGCTTATTGTTCAGCCCAACACTCGCCTCGAAGGTAACAGATGTTGCAGTTATTGGTGAAGCTCCCTGGGGTCTTTCCAGAGAACAGATGACTCACCTGGTTCAGGGGCGGCTCCCTCTCTGCCATGTTCTTCCTGACGGGCCTTGGGTCCAGAGTCTTGGCATTTTCCATCTCATACACATGGGCATTGGTTGTCAAGCAGCAGCAAGAGGTCTCAGGAAGGCTAACAGAGTGGGAGCTTGTGGAGGACAGGCCAAGGCCTGGAGGATCTGAGGTAAAGTCAGGCAGTGAGCTAGGACTGTACAGGCCAAGTAGGACCTAAGAGAATTGGAATCAACAACATTCAGGATGGAGATGTCCTCAGTCGTCCCCCTTCTCAAGTGACATCTCCGTTTCTAGAATCCCCGACCCTGACTGCATGGTGCTGGTACCTTGTGTGCACTGAGTCCACCCTACTTGATAGCCTTTGTACATGCTGTTCCCACAGCTTGGCATGATGTCCCTCAGACTTGATTTAAATCTTCACTTAAGGGAAGGATGAAAGAAAATAGCAGTTCATTTAAGTCTGCTCCAGTAGTTCTGCCTTCCTCGCGGGTTATTCTAATGCCTGTATTAGATAACTAACCTAAACGTTGAACAGTTTGTGCCACCGAGTTCAGTCAGGACTCGCTGCCCCTATGATTCTGAAACGATGATTCTGCTTCCCTAGTCACATCTTTTGGTACTGCTGTTTTCTCTCCATCTCCTCCCAGGCTCAGAAGTACAGCTTGTAGAGTATGAGGCCTCAGCTGCTGGTCTCATCCGATCCTTCTGTGAGCGTTTTCCAGAAGATGGGCCTGAATTGGAGGAGGTCCTTACCCAGCTGGCCACAGCAGATGCTCAATTCTGGAGGAACCAGGTCAAGGAGACCCCAGCTGGCCAGTCTTGAGAAGATTGTGTGATCCCCTTCCCCACACCCATCAAACCAGGGCTGTCAGTGGCCCTGCATTCTATTTGTGATTATGAGTCGGGGGAGGGGCAGAAGCTCGGACTCTGGTGCTACCTCAGCTGAGGGTGGTAATACTAACCCTTCCATTCATCAGCACTTTCCGGTTTACCAAGTACTTCCTCAGTTCCTTGATCTGCACTGCCATCTTTGGAGGGAGCTCCAGTTTCCCACATGGGAAAGTGGCAGTTCTGAGAAGTGACTGGCCTAAATCCTGCAGGTGGCATGTGACAGAACCAGGGCTCAAAGCATTCTCACCAGATCCAATGCTCTTCGTGTATTACATTTATAACCAGAAAAATAAATGCAACAGACAACCATGATCTTTGCATTGTGTGTGATTTTTCCTCTGGGGTCAGAGCCTGGGGAGGGCACACTACCGCACTTTTTTCTTCCAGTCCACAGTAGGATTTTGATGTCATCTCTAAAGAAAAGCACAAAGGCACGGTGTGAGTTCCGCAGATCTCCTTTGTGACATTTTTTAAGACTTATTTTTATGTGTATGTATGCATTTTCTCACTGTGTGCTGGTACAAGCACAGGCTAGAAGACGGCATTAGATCTTCTAGAATTATACTTAACAGAATTGCGAGCTGCCATGTGGGTGCTGAGAAGCAAACCGGGATCTTCTGCAAGAGCAGCAAGCGTTCTTGTACTTTAAAATATTTCGGGAGCTTAAGAACTGGAACGCATCAACCTGAGATCCCACCCTTTAATCCTGGTGGTTTGCTTCTCAGAGCCAGAACCTCTACAGTATGACAGAAAGAACATGACCCTTTTCAATTGGGTTAACCATAAAAATTGAGGCAGTTCATTTTGGTGGTCTTAACCCCCAACAAGGGCTCCTCCCCAGGCCTCAAAGCCAAGGACCCTGTTATTTATGCAAAAACCATAAATCAAAATAATACTGCAAGGGAAAATGCCGTCAAGGAAAACGACGTTTATCTTGTTTGTTCCAGCCGGGACAATTTCATTCCGGAACGTTTGTTTCTGTGCTTTCGGGTGTCCGGGTATTAATGGGCGTTGCGCTACGGCGGAGGTGGTTGCCATGGCGACGCCCGGGAAGATGGCTGCGACGTCTTCCTCGGATTCCGACAGCGGGAGAGCTGAGAGGTGAAGTCCCTGGTCCTCACGGCTTCCTTTCTCTCAGATGAGTAGACCGTGCCTTGGTGCCGAGGCCTGGGCTCTTGCTTTCGGAAAGCGCTGGAAGTTCTGGAAGGGCCGTTTAGAAGTCAGTTATGGAAAGTCGAAGGCCAAGAGGGTCCGTGACTGGCTGATCGCTCCGGGCGCCAACTGATCCCATATTCCCCTTTCTCCGTGCTCTCAGTCTCAGGCATCACCTTACTCAGAGCTTTCTTCCTTTCCCGTGGGATTTACTTTCCAACTATGCTCTCTTTTCCCATCGCAGCAACGAAGCCAATTCGAAATGGCTGGACGCGCACTACGATCCCATGGCCAACATCCACACCTTCTCCTCCTGTCTGGGTGAGTCTCCAGACCTAGGAATGTCTAGGAGGATGGGAGGATCAGGTAATGGTGAAGGCTTTGGGATTCTCATGCACGACCTGCTTGTGTTTTCCAGCTCTGGCAGATTTGCACGGCGACGGGGAGTACAAGGTAGGCAATCAGTTGAGTGGGGAAAACTCAGAAGTGAGATTTGCAAAGAGGCTCAACATACTCTGGAACCCATTAGTACTGTAAAGAACACTTAGTTAGACTTCTTTCTTTCTTTTAATGATTTATTTATTTTTATTTTATGTGCATTTGTGTTTTTCTTGCATGTATGTTTGTGTGAAGATGTCAGATCCCCTGGAGCTGGAGTTACAGACAGTTGTGAGCTGCCATATTGGGTACTGGGAATTGATCCAGGGTCCTCTGAAAGGGCAACCAGTCCTCTTAACTGCTGAGCCATCTCCCCAACCCCGGAATTTCTTTTTAATTTAGAAAGTGAACATTAATTTTATAGCATGATCTGTAGAAATAAAGCAGAAAGCAAAGTGTTATAGATTTATGATGCCAAGACATACAATTCTCTGAAAATTAATTTGGGGGCCTGGAGTGGTGGTACATGCCTTTAACCACAGCATTTGGACAATAGAGACAATAGAGTTGGGTCTCTGTGGGTTTGAGACTGGCCTGACAAGTTTGAGGCCAGCCAGAACTACCTAGTGAGACCCTGCCTTGATAAACAAAACAAAGTAAAACAAATAAACAAAACCCATTCTCCATCTGAAAACAAAAATAGCAAGAAAGTTAATTTTGAGATTTTTATTTATTTATTTAGGGTTGGAAGGATACATGAAGTGTGGTGGGCAGGTTACAACTTTTGAGAGTCAGTTCTCTCCCATGTAGGTTCTAGTGATTGAACTTGGGTCATCAGGTATGGTGACAAGCACCTTTGCCACTGCAGGCCCCAATTCTTTTTTGGTTTTTTTTTTTTGTCTTTTTAAAGATTTATTTATTTATTCTATGTATGAGTGCCCTATCGACTTTATGCCAAACAAGGGCATCAGATGCCACTATAAATGACCGTGAGACACCATCTGGGTGCTGGAAATTGAATCCAAGTTCCCTGGAAGAGCAATTAGTGCTCTTAACCTCTGAGCCATCTCTCCAGCCCCCCAATTTTTATGTCTAATTGTTACTGCTTAATTATTAGTTTATTATACAAAACAATGGGCTTAAAAACGAGAAATGATTCACAAAACTGGTTTAGTTTTTTTGTTGTTATTTTTGTTTTGTTTTAAGACAGTTGCAATGTAGTACTCTTGGCTGTCTTAGAACTCACTATGTAGATCAAGTTTCAGATTGGACTCAAACTCACAGAGATCCATCCATTTGCCTTTGCCTCCAAAGTGCCAGGATTAAAGGCATAGGCCGCCATGCCCATTTTCTGTGTGTCATCTTTGAGTAGACACTATGCTAATAATCTTCTCTACATCATCCAAGTTTTAGTATATGAAATGAGCACACAGCCTCTTAGTTTAGATACTGTGACATAGTTCTTTGGTCATGGGAAAATACTTGATTAGACATGGGCATTAAAGTCTCACTGGGTAAAAGCATTTGCTGCTAAGCTTGATGACCTGAGTTCAATCCCTTGGATACATGGAATAAAAGGAGAGAACCAACTCCCTAACATTGTCCTCTGATTTCTACATATGTGCTGTGGCATGGATGTGCCCAAACACATATAAATATATGTAATTTAGAATACAAAGGGAGACAAAACTCAGGGAATTGAGGTTTTTTGTTTCTCAAGAGGGCATAGATTATCAAGAGACTGGTGATTATAGAAGCTAATACTGTTTTTATGGGTCCATAATATTTTTCTCTCTACTTTTCTTTGTATTTAGAAATTTTTCTTAGTAAAAACTTGATTTCAGCCAGGCGGTAGTGGCACACACCTTTAATCCCAGCAATCTGGAGGCAGAGACAGGTCAACGAGTGTCTGAGTTCGAGGCCAGCCTGGTCTACAGAGGGAGTTCCAGGACAGCCAGGACTACATAGAGAAACCCTGTCTCCAAAACAAAACAAATTAAAAAAAAAAAAAAACCTTGATTTCAATACAAATATAAAATAAATATATTTAGTACCATAACAGAGAATGTTGCAACTGTGTTCAAAGTTGTAGGTTCAGTCCCCACCACCACAATAAAAGAAAAGGAATGAATGATGAAGGGTAAGCCGCTCATCTATCACCCCTGAATACTCACCAGGCTCGAATAATTGAAGAGTTCATTTGATCTTCTCCAGGTGTCATGAGGTAGATATTCCAATTTTGCAAGAGAGAAACCTGAGTTCAGAATGGCTAATTAGCTTTCCTAAGGGGATACCTCTTCCAATCCCACAGCAAAACCTTTGTGAATGTGTGGATGGACTAGGAAGCACCAACAAAAAGGCTGAGCCTAAGAAGGTCCTCAAAGAAATGACCACTGTGCTGAATGGTCTCCTCTCCCTGCAGCTGGTGGTGGGAGACCTTGGCCCAGGTGGGCAGCAGCCCCGCCTGAAGGTGCTGAAAGGCCCGACAGTGCTGACCGAAAGCCCACTGCCTGCCCTGCCAGCGTCTGCTGCCACCTTCCTCATGGAGCAGCATGAGCCCAGGACGCCAGCCCTGGCACTTGCTTCGGGACCTTGTGTCTATGTATATAAGAATCTTAGACCCTACTTCAAGTTCAGCCTGCCCCAGTTACCTCCAAACCCTTTGGAACAAGATCTTTGGAACCAAGCCAAAGAGGTAAGTGGCCTAGGGAACAAGAAAGCAAAGATTGCAGCTATTGAATAAGGAGGACCAGACTCTCAGAAGAGTGGGCTCACAAGTGACCAATAGCGGGAGGTAGGCCATAGCCCACCTCTGGCAGCAGCAGTGAGATGTGCCCAGCCCCAAGGAATGGCTTCCAGGGAGGCACTGAGCCAGAGAACCCCCCTGCACTAGCACATACCTTCCTACCTGTGGGGGAAGGGAAACCAAAGAAAGGACAGGCTCACTAGAGCGAGTGGGAGGTGACCCTGGGGAGTAGGGACACCTAGGGGAGGCAACTGTAAAGAGGATGATGTGATGAACATGATCCTGAAATTGGATTCAAATTCAAAAACTGGACTTGGGGTTTGTAGCAGGGAGTTGGGAAAAAAGTGGAGAGGAAGACCTGTCCCTTGTCCCCAGGTATAGCCGTAGTGAGCTGGCTGAGGACATGGTTTCCAGAGCTCACAGGCTCCCCCTTCTTTCCATGCTAACACAGGACCGGATCGACCCCTTAACCCTGAAGGAGATGCTGGAGGGCATCCGGTGAGAGCCCACTTCCTCATTTTCCACACCTTCATCCCAAAACTCCCCTGTGAACCTTCACTAAAGCTGCCATTTTGGCCACTCTCATTGCAGGGAAAAGGCAGAGGTGCCTTTGTCTGTACAGTCACTCAGGTAGGAGTCCTGTGGAGGCAGGGCAAAGGGGGTGTCTGTGGCCTGGCCCCAGGGGCAGCCAGGACATGGCATGCAGATGCTAGTTCTACATGTATGCAGGTTTCTGCAGCTGGAGCTGAGTGAAATGGAGGCATTTGTGAACCAGCACAAGTCCAAGGTTATCAAGCGGCAGGTAATGCCCTTTCTCTTCTTATTGCCCTATAAAAGTGCTTATATTCTTAAAATTGTGTATGCTATTGTCTGGAGGTGTGTATGTGTGTGGAGGCCAGAGGATGACCTTAGGTGCTGTCCCCTGGGATACCATCCGTCTCCTTTGATACAAGGTTGCTCTTGACATAGAGCTCACCAATTAGTCTGCATTAGCCAGCCAGGAAGCCCAAGGATCCAACTGTCCCTGCCTCCCTTGCACTGGTGTTACAGGAACATGTCACCATGCCTGGCATCTCTTGCATGGCTTCTGGGAGTCAAACTCAGCTCCTCCTTACCAGGCAAGCATTTTCTATATCCCCGGAGCTATATCCCCAGCTCCAGACACTCTCTTCGAGAGAGAAAGAATGCAACATGAGCAGTTCTAACACTGAGCCTGGCCAGTGGCACTTGGCGGTTTTCCCTGCAGCTGTACTCCATGTCGAGGGTCTCAGCAGGTGCCGTCTATATTTGTTGTTAACAAGGATGGCTATGAACGGCTGGGAAATAATATTAATTATCAAACGTTTTCTTAAAGATGAAGGTAGTTACATTCTTGTTGCAGAATATTTAGAAATAGAAGTATAAAGATGATTGCGCCACCTAGAGACACCCACTTACCATTTCTGTACATTTCCTTCACACATGCACTTTTCATGCCGCTTCTTTTGAGCAGCATTTTGAGAGCACCTTATTTCAAGCCTTAAGTAGCCATCAAGAACTCTAATTTTAGTAGCTCACTAATTGTTTAATTGGTTATTCGTGATGTCCTTCATTTGTTTGGTTTGGTTGCTGTTTTGTTTTGAGACAGGATTTCTCTGTGTAATCCTGGCTATTCTGGAACTCTCTCTGTAGATCAGGTTGTTCTCAGATTCACAGAGATCGGCTGCCTCTACCTCCTGAGCGCTGGAATTAAAGGTGTGCGCCACCATGACCAGCTTGGATCTTCTTTTAAAACGTGTTTTTGTTGTCTAGAGAGTTTTGTTTTATTTTTGAGATAAGGACTTGCTAGGTAGTTCTAGCTGGTCTGGAACTGGGTAACTGGATTTGTAAGCCAAGCTCACCTTGAACATGCAGTAATCCTCTTGCCTCTGCTTCCCCAGTGCTGGAATTACAGGTATGAGCCACATACTCGTCTCTCAAATATGTGACCATGTTGGTTTTGACTATATGAATAGCTGATAAGTAATTTAGGCAATACTCATTGTTAAGAATTTAGGTTTGTTGCAAAAACACTTTTGATATTAACATTCAGACACGCCTCATGCTTGCTCCTCCTCTTTTGCCCTCTTCCTTCATGCCTCTGACTCCGGGGTGTCTGGGGACATGGTGGAGTCCTTCTGCAGACAGTTATCACCACCATGACGACCCTGAAGAAGAACCTGGCGGATGAAGATGCAGTGTCCTGTCTGGTGCTGGGCACTGAGAACAAGGAGCTTCTAGTACTTGACCCTGAGGCCTTCACCATTTTGACCAAGGTCAGTATCAGGTCTGTCCTGGCTATGTACAAGGTCCAGGCTGCATTTTTGTTCTCTCAGTTGTGGTAGTATCAATTCACTGAAGGAAAATGAGAGCATTGTAGTTAGGTATAAAGAAAAGGATAAATATCCCAAAAGCTCACCACTACTAGGTCGAGTATGAAAGCTTTAGCATGGATCCTTCTAGATGTCCTCACATGTGGCATAGTTATCTAACTCGAGTCAAACATAATTTTATCCAGAGGTATATTTCTGTTCTAGTTTCATTATTGCTGCTGTGATAGAATACCCCAATAAAGAGCATCGCGGGAAGAAAGGGTTTGAATTACAGCTCCAGGTTACAGGTTATCCCTTTAGGGAAGCCAAGCAGCTGCACACCTCACGCCCACAGTCTAGAGCAGAGAGAAAGGAATGCACCTGTGTTGTTTGCTTGCTTGTGCTTAATCTTCACCTGGCTTTCTTTACTCAGACAGTTCAGAGCCCAGACACTGAGTTGGTACACATTCAAGGTGTGCCTTGCCACCTCAGTTAACAATCAAGACAATTGCCCACAGGCCAACCTGATCTAGGTAGCTCCTCAATTGAACCTCCTCTCACAAGTGGTCCAGGCTTTGCTAAGTTGATGTTAACTGCAAACAGCACAGCAGCCTTAGATAAGCAGGCTCATGTACAGCATCCGACAGTTCGTTCTTTCCACGTTACTGCATGATGTCAGTGTCCTCCTGTGTCTACAAAACCACAGCAACCTTTTTGTTTCATTTTTGCCTTTTTTTTTTTCTTTTTTGCAGTGTAGCTCAGGGTAGCCTTGAACTTGTGATCCTCCTGCCTCCATCTCCCAAGTGTTGGTATTATGGTGTATATCACCACTCCCAGCTTCCTATCAGCCCTTTTAAAGGCCCCACATAGCCATTCTCTATGTAAATACATATATAGATGTATTTATGTTGCCACTTGGTCTTGGTGTCTACTTAAATGTTTTTCATTATTATTAATGCTGCTACAGTGGTCTTCCATGTTCAAAGTAGACCAACTTTGTATGCCACTTAAATATTTCTGATACTTTCCTGGAGGTGGCAGAGTTTAGCCAGATGGTATAGCTGTGCAGAAATTTAAGCTGTGACCAATGGGAAGTGAATGAGGCGATTAGGATTTTAATCAAGAATTAACAGTTTCTTCCAACTGTGGTCAGTACGTTTTGAGCCTTTTCTCTGCAGATGAGCCTGCCCAGTGTCCCTGTCTTCCTGGAGGTTTCTGGCCAGTTTGATGTGGAGTTCCGGCTGACTGCTGCCTGCCGAAATGGGAGCATCTATATCCTGAGAAGGTAGCGCTAGCTGTGGCCTCAGAGACCTGGTGGTTTCAGAGGCTTGCAAAATGAACAGGAGGCTTGGGAACTGAATTTGGGGATTGAAAAGATATGAGAATCCCTAAAGGAGGTGAATTGGTGGGAGTAGAAGTCATGGGGGAAGGCTGGCCAAGTGAGAGCCTGACACAATGGTTGTGATCCGTGGACACCACAGCCAGAGGTGGGGCAGATGCGGTCTCTTGTGTTTGTTAGACTGTTCTACAATGTATGTGACACATGCATCAGTTTGATATTCCAGACAGCCTTTTATTTTATTATTTTTTTAAAAAGCCTACAGCACCCGGTATTCCCAGGCGGTCTCCCATCCAAGTACTAACCAGGCCCGACCCTGCTTAGCTTCCGAGATCAGACGAGATCGGGCGCGTTCAGGGTGGTATGGCCGTAGACTAGACAGCCTTTTAATTCAAGACATTTATTGCACATCTGCTAAGCATTCAGCACTGTACAGGGTGTGGGGCTATGCTGCTGAGTGGGATGCTCTAAACGGCTCCTGCCTTCCTGGGGAAGACAAAGATTAAAGATATTGCGAATTAAATGAGTGCTTTTTAGGAGCAATGGAGGCTGAGTGGGAAGAGAAACATCATCTGTGTGGTGGCTTGAAGGGGTATGCACCTGTGATCCCAACATTTGGAAGGCTAAGAAGGGAGACTTCCTAGATCCCAGGAATCTGCACCAACCTTAGCCAAAGAAAGAGCCCAGAAGCCAGTGGAGACTCACAGTCATGAGCAGCCTGAAGAAAAGTGGGCCACAGCCTGTGTTAAAAAGCCTTGCCCAATAGGGGTGATTTCTGGGAAAGGAAATTACATCTGTAAATACATGTATGGATGTATTTACCTTGCCACTTGGTCTTGGTGTCCACTTAAATGTTTTTCATTATTATTAAGCTGCTACAGTGGTCTTCCATGTTCAAAGTAGACCAACTTTGTATGTCACTTAAATAGTTCTGATACTTTCCTGGCAGCGACAGAGATTAGCCAGATGGTATAGACTTAAAGCTGAGCAGGAATTTAAGATGTGACCAATGAGAAGAGAATGAAGAGATTAGGATTTTATAGGATTTTCATCAGGAATTTACAGTTTCTTCTGGAAAGGAGAACTAAGGTGGGGAGACAGGAAAGCTGAAGGGGACATCAACAGTAAGTGTGCCACCCTTTAATGATGAGCAGTGAACTTCCCAGGTCCAATAGCACTAGACTACTCTAAGGTAAACAAATCACAACTCTAACATCCTGGCTGTGACGCTTGTCACCATTGTGAGGGCAGGAAGGGACAGGGTAGGAAAACAGCTGGTGTTATCCAGGGTCACACATCTACAAAGTGGTAGATGGAGAAATAATCCCATTACCGACTCAAGACCAGTGCTGCTTTCAGGTTAATCTGGTGGTGCTTAGGAGGGATGGGTCAGCCCAAGACATAGAGGCAAGGCTTCTCTAGGCAGCGATTGTGTTTATTCCACAGAGACTCCAAACACCCCAAATACTGCATCGAGCTGAGTGCCCAGCCTGTGGGGCTGGTCCGGGTACACAAGACCCTGGTGGTGGGCAGCACCCAGGAGAGCCTGCATGGCTTCACCCACAAGGTGTGGTCTCTGGCAAGCCCCTCCCCCTCCACACTGGCTGCCCTGTGAGCCCTACCCTGCTGCTCAGACTGCCCTTTCTTCCCACTTGAAGCCCTGCGCTCCCTACAGACATACTGGCTGTTTCTTGCTAGGGTAAGAAGCTATGGACAGTGCGGATGCCTGCAACTATCCTGACCATGAACCTCCTGGAACAGCGTTCCCGGGGCCTGCAAGCTGTCATGGCTGCTCTGGCCAATGGGGAAGTCCGCATTTACCGTGACAAGGCCCTGCTTAATGTCATCCATGCCCCCGTAAGCATACCTCCTGCATTACCGTTGGCTCTTCCTTACACCAGCCTCCCCCCCTTTTATAATTTATTTAATCTTTGACAGTTTCATACATGTATGTACTTGATCTCATTCACCCACATTCCCCATCTAACTCCCTAACTCCCTCTGATACCCTTTCTCGCAACAGGTCTCTTCTGTTTCATGTTTTTTTGTTTTGTTTTGTTTTTTGTTTTTTTAATAACCCACTGAATTAATGAGGACTGTTGACGTGTGTGGGGTGAGTGTATTTACTGAATTATGACCGACTTACTGGTGGCTTACACCCCTGAAGAAAAATGATTCCCCTGCCTCCAGCAGCCATTGACTGCCAGTAGCTCCTTAGCCCCCTCCCCCATCCATCTAGCCCTGCTTCTTCACTGCCTCTCCTGACCTCAGAGGGACAAGTCTCAGAAATAATGGTTGAACCTGTCATGATGTGGACAGTTGCCACATGAGGGGTGACAAATTGGTTTTCCAAGTGGATGAATGGTAGAGGAACATTCTAGAGATCAGGAACAGCATGTACGAAGGCTGAGGGGCATAAAAGCTCTTTTTTTTTTGAGATGGTTTCATTGTATAGTCCTAGCTGACCTGGACCTCACTTTATGGACCAAGTTGGCCTCTCACAGGGATCTGCCTGCCTTTGCCTCCTGAGTGTTGGCATTAAAAGCCTATGCCACTATGCCCTGCTCTTTATTATTATTATTAAAATATAATTACATAATTGTCCCTTTCCCTCCAACCCTTCACATGTACCCATCCTCCTTGCTCCCTCTCAAAATTGTGACCTCTTTCTTTAGTTAATTGTTTTATACACACACACACACACACACTTACAATCTGATCAATCCATTTTAGTATGTGTATGATTTCAGGGCTGACTACTTGGTATTGAATAACCAATTGGGATTTTTTTTATTAAATTAGTTTTGTGTGTATGGCTGTTTGTATGCATGCATGTCTGTGCACCATGAGTGTACAGTTCCCACAGAGGCCAGAAGAAGACATAGGATCCTCTGGATCTGGAGTTACAGGCCACCATGTGGACGCTATGAATCAAACCTGGGTTCTCTGATAAAGCAGCCAGTGCCTTTAACTGCTGATCCATTTCACTAATTCTAGGGTTCTTTATATAGATGATAGATAGATAGATAGATAGATAGATAGATAGATAGATAGATAGATAGATAGATAGATATCTTTTTAGATATATTTATTTCCCATGTGTGCATGTGCCAGGGTGAGCATTTGGAGACCAGAGGACAAGTTTCAGGGATGAGCGCTCCTGCCCTTGTGGGCTCTGGGGATTGAACTCAGGTTGCCAGACTTGCACAGTAAGAGCTTTTACCCTCTGAACCATCTCACCAGCCCCACACAAACATCCTTTTTGTTTGTTTGTTTTCGAGACAGGGTTTCTCTGTAGCTTTAGAGCCTGTCCTGGAACTAGCTCTTGTAAACCAGACTGGCCTTGAACTCACAGAGATCCGCCTGCCTCTGCCCCCCAAGTGCTGGGATTAAAGGCCACCACTCACTGCCCAGCCCCACATGAACATCCTTAATGCCAAAATCTAAGTGGTTTTATGATCACTACATAAAATCTGAAAGCAGTATTTGGGCCTGATAGTACCGGGAGGGTAGTAGGTTAGGAGAATAAAGAGGAGAAAACTGGGTACGATAGATTGGAGTCTGATGTGGAAGACTTTAAATATCCTGCCCAGAAGAGCAAAAGCCATTGGAAGTTTGTAATCTTGAAAGGCAGTAGAGGCCACCAAGGACACAGTGGAGACAGAGACACAGACTAAGTAGCCCAAGAGACTGATTAGAAGGCCACCCCAAAAGAGGGCTAAGGGTGTTTAGTGTGGAACTTCAGCAGGGCCAGTGACGTTGGAAGGGAAATGAATAACCCAAGAAATATTTCCAAGGCAACACTGCCATAGCTTTTCTTCACATCTTACCCATTTTCACTTCCATCTGGGCTCTCCCCTCCAGCCCATCTTGCTTTCCTTCTCAAGGTATTTTCCCAGGTAAAATCTAGTTTGTACACATAGGATGCAGTAACCAGCCTTTGCTTTGGCCGATACGGTCGAGAGGACAACACCCTCATCATGACTACTCGAGGTGAGGACTCAGACCTGAGAAGGGTGGGGCATGCCTGCAGTGAAGAGGATGAGATGGGGGGAGGGGTGAAAAGACAACAGGTGTAGATCCAGGCCTGCAGACATGTCCTATGTAAAGTGCATCAGCTCATCAGTAGTTGGATTTTTCTATGTAGAAGCTAATCCTGGTCAAGCTGCTGCCTCTGCACTTTAGCCAGCACCCTCAGCACCCACCATAGTGCCAAAAACATCACAGTACTTTATAAACAGCTGCTATCTGAATGAGTGAATTAGTGATAGGAGACTGTTGGAAGCCGTGTATGCTGTCACACACTAATAGCAGCACTTGGGAAGGTGGAGCAAGTGGTCGAGGTCATGTTTTGACACGGAGTTCAAGGCTTTCCTAAGCCACATGGGTCCCTTCTTCAGGAGAAAAGACAGACTTGAGATATTCCATTCCATCTAGAAAGTGAGTCTCATCAGAAAGACATGAGTGTAATTGTTTTGGGAAGAATGAGAATGTGGGGTAGGACAGGAGAATGAATATGTGTCTTACCCACTTCTCAGGTGGTGGCCTGATCATTAAGATCCTGAAGCGTACAGCAGTGTTTGTAGAAGGGACAGGTGAGATGGGCCCACCACTAGCCCAGACCACAAAACTCAACGTGCCCCGAAAGACCCGGCTGTATGTGGATCAGACCCTGCGAGAGCGGGAAGCTGGCACAGGTAAGACTCAGGGAAGAACACAGAATCCCACTGGGTGCCTAGAACATGAGAGAAACCTTAGCTAACAGGGAATGTCAGAGGTATAGCCGTCAAGTAACAAACTAACCCTCAAGGCAGAGGGCTCTGATGGTTTGAGTCGGGGCTCTTAGCATCCAGAGCCAGCAGTTACTTCCAGATGCAGGAATTCTCAAGAGAAAAGGAGAAATTCACCAGGATTCTTGTTAAGTTTTCCTGCTCACCCATTCATTCATTTCCTGTGATGATACCAGGCATGCTGTGTGTCTTGAATTGGGCCATCCCCTAGCTTTGAAGCTCAGTCCATCCGGCCAACTTGATGTTGTGTGCTAGATGCTTTCTTCCAGGGGCTGCTGGAGCCCAAGCAGGGGAGTGGAAAATAGTGCTGGGCATGATGGTGGCACCTGGAGGCAGAGAGGGGAGATGTCTATGAGACTGAGGTCACAGGAGTTACATAGTAAGACCTGTCTCAGAACCAAACCAAACAAAAACCAGCAAAACATGTAAATGAAACAATGGATAAAGTGTCAAAAAATTCAGTAGAGAGTTAAGTTCTATCAGGTGACCAGATTTAAAGTCTTAAAATCTCATAATCTTGGGCTGGAGCGATAGCCAGGGCACTGGCTACTCTTCCATAGGACCCAAGTTTGATTCCCAGCACCCACTTGGCAGCTCATAATCATCTTAAGGCCTTTTTCAGTGGGTCCAATGCCCTCTTCTGGCCTCTACAGGTGCTGCACTCATGTGTACATACCCACATGTAGGCACACACAGAGACACAGTAAAAATAAATAAATAAATATTGAAAATCCCAAGGTGCTTTTCATACGTACCAATAATGTCTGACTAGCAAATATGACAGAAAAAGGTCTGTTCACAATAGCAAAGAGATCCCTGGAAATAAACACAATGAGAAAATGTACAGAGTCTAGTAAAGAAAACTGTAAAACTAGCTTCATGCTGGATGTGATGGCACACCCTTATAATACCAGCACTTGGGAGGTGGAAGGTGCGTATCAAGTTCATGGTTAGCCTTGGTTACATAGTGAGACCCTGACTAAAAACCAGCGCCAAGGCAGGTAGAATGGGGCTGTGGCTGTAGAGGGATATTTGAAGAAGGGTCATCTGCACCTGGCAAATGGTTAGGGGTAAGAGATAAACCAAGGGGACTTGGGGACAGTGTCCAATGGGTAGGCAGGTATAGTAAGTTAGTCAGGGTGAGGCTGGTTTCTGTTATGTTGAGCATGATGTGGATAAGCTCTCAGGTGGAGATGATCAAAGCTGAGGCAGCCTGGGCCCCCATGAGCTGCTGGGGACACATCACACAACAGTGTCTGTACATCTGGAGCTTGGCATGTGGATATGGGAGCAAGTCTGAAGCCTTAAGGAGCTGGAAACTGATGTCCTTTGGGGTGACCAGATTCAGAGCAGGCCTTGCATTATCCAGAGAACAAGATGGTGGGTGAGAAGACCAAGGTCAAGACCAGCCTTTGGGGCTGGACAGAGGGAGCCTGGGGTAGGGAGCAAGATTAGGAGGAAATAGGGTATGGTCCACAGCATCCAGTGTGGCACTCCCTACCCCTGAATCCCCAGCTTCTGCAGGCCTTACCCTGCCCATCTTCTCTGTTTTTTCAGGTACTCTGAACAAGAGTGCTATCCCTCCACTGCTTCATTCAGCCTTTATGTTCCCCTTGCAGCCATGCACCGAACCTTCCAGACAGACCTCTACCTGCTGCGCCTGCGGGCTGCCAGAGCCTATGTCCAGGCCCTGGAGTCCAGCCTGAGCCCCATGTCAACCACATCTCGGGAGCCACTCAAGCTGCATGCTGTGGTAAACACCCAGGTGTAGGGACATTAGGGACAAGGGTGAGTGGGATCCTCCTGCTGTGCAGGTAAACACCCAGGTGTAGGGACATTAGGGACAGGGGTGAGTGGGATCCTCCTGCTGTGCAGGTAAACACCCAGGTGTAGGGACATTAGGGACAGGGGTGAGTGGGATCCTCCTGCTGTGCAGGTAAACACCCAGGTGTAGGGACATTAGGGACAGGGGTGAGTGGGATCCTCCTGCTGTGCAGGTAAACACCTAGGTGTAGGGACATTTGGGACAGGGGTTAGTAGGATACTCCTGCTGTGCAGGTAAGCACCCAGAGCCAATGCCAAGCCACCTAGCCCTGTGCTCCCTTCTCACCTCTCCACAGATCTAGAGACTGGGGCCCTGTCCTCCTGAGAGGACTGTTCTTACCTCCTGTACTGCTCCTCAGGAGGGCTGTTCAGTCTTCTATACTGTCCTCTCTGTGGTTGGCTACAGAGGGGTACATACTCCCCTGTTCCATGCTGTACCTCAAACAAATTCCTGAGCTTGAGTGGGATATGAGCACAGAGTAGTTAAAATGGGAGGGAAGAGATGACTTCTGTTGGCATGGGAAGCCTAAGGGAATAGGACTGCCTGGTACAGGGAAGGGGCACCATGACCTGACCCTAGGTGACCAGGGCATGCACACACAGACACACACATACAGACACATATACATACACATGCAGACACAGACATATAGACATAGACACAGAGAGAGACACACATATAAACACACACAGATACACAAAGACAGACATACACACGCATACACGAGCAATCTCAAGGCCCATAGGGCCCCAGTCACTTCTAAGGGAGCCTGAGTTGTCAGAGCCTCCAAAATTCTACTTGCTCCTTTCTTTTTTTTCTTCCCTGTTTCCCCAAGACAGGGTTTCTCTGTGTAGCCCTGGCTGTCCTGGAACTCACTCTGTAGTCCAGGCTGCCCTTAAATTTAGAGATCTGCCTGCCTCTGCTTCCCAAGTGCTGAGATAATGGCATGCACCACCATGCCAGCTTCAGTTTCTTTTCTGAAGAGAGTGGCTAGATACAGAAGAAGAAATGGTTACAGAGCCCCTGAGAATGGGGGCATTGAGCCTCTGGGATGAGCCTAGAAGGCCGTCAGGCCCTGAGGTCACTGATGGCACAGCTGCAGTGTGCAGCCAACTTTACTTCAATTCCCTAGCCTCCATCAAGAGCTTCCCTGATCTGTGCCTTTGCCATCCTGTACACCTCTGGGCTTCTAAGAAGCAGGTGGACAGAATTGAAAAATGCTGGCTTGATGGCCTTGTTGGGGAAGCAGCAGGCAAGGTGGTGGTATTCAGTGTGCACGGCCAATGGGTCCAAAGGCCTCTCCATCCACTCTTTCCACAGGTTCAGGGCCTGGGCCCCACCTTTAAGCTCACACTTCACCTACAGAATACCTCAACAACTCGGCCAGTACTGGGGCTGCAGGTCTGCTTCCTGTACAACGAGGCACTCTATTCCCTGCCCCGGGCCTTCTTCAAGGTACTGGGTCTCCACGTTGACATGGGCTCCAACAGTCAGGGCTGGGGCTGATGAGGTGCCCCTAGCCGTTAGTTTGAGATAAGGGAGTGGCCAGCAGACCAACCCAAGCCAGAGACCAGACTCAGCTCCTGCCTCTACTGCCTTTTTCCCAGCCAAAGAGACTCCAGGTAGCCACACAGAGGAGATGGAAAAGAGCAGAGTGAGTGCCTCCTCTGCCCTCCCCATGCTGTTGAGGGTAGGGAGCTCCAGAACTCATGCTTCCAGCTGTTCCTGCTGGAGAACAGGAGCCACTCTGCCCCTTTTCTGCAGAAGCAAAGGTTCAGGTTTTCCCCAGGCCCCAAGGTGTCCTCAAGTTGGGAAAAGCAATGACCAAGACTCTTGAATAGGGAGGAATTAACCCTGGCATTGGTAGCTGTCGAGAGGTCTAGGATTCACCACAGACACATGAACCTGGCATGCACTTACCCTCCCTTCCCCTTGTTCCCTGGCTCTGGCCAGTCTTCCCTGCCCAGGCTAAAGCTGAGTGGAGAGGCACAAATGCTGTAAAGGCTGCCAAACACTGGGTATATGGGCTTTGAGGACGAGTTTATTTTTGTCTCCCAAACATAGGTTCCTATGTTGGTGCCAGGACTCAGTTACCCACTGGAGACCTTTGTGGAGAGTCTCAGTAGCAAGGGCATCTCAGACATGATCAAGGTAGGTTGCCCTTTAGTGTTTCAGAGGCAAGGGGGATCCTGGGGAAGACAGTAGGGTGAGGGTGGTCAGGACTCTGAGGCTCTGGGCTGCAGTGGGATATGTCAGCACAGCAGAGGCTCCCAGCCTTCCCATCCTTCTGACAGACAGGCTGGTAGCCTATCTTTTTTGTCAGCACAGACAGATTTGGTGTTAGCAAAGAGGAAAGGTCAAGGTGTGTGCTCCCTCCACCATGTCTTCTTTGTAGGTGCTGGTGCTCCGGGAAGGCCAGAGTGCACCCCTGCTGAGTGCCCACATCAACATGCCTGTGAGTGAGGGGCTGGCAGCTGCCTGAGCCCTGGGCCAACACTCAAGCCTTCACAGAATGGAGCCAGCCAGATCCAGTGACTTCCAGTGTCCCCAGGCCACGCCCCCACACAGCGGAGTACTGAGGCATCAGCTTCCTGTTCCTCTCTGAAACAGTCCCTGCTCCCCACTTTTGCCTCTGGGCCTGAGCCACAAGACAGGGAGTGCTCAGAATCAGCTCCTCCTCCCTCAGAACCCTCCTGAGCACTGTCCCACAATTCTGCTGCCTACCACCCTCCCCAGCTCTTTAAAGAAATCTCCCAGGTCCCAGGAAGAGAACTGAGGTGATGGAAGTGAGCAGAGGCCCATTTCTTCCTTCCTTCCACTCATCTGTTTCAAGATCAAGGACACAATTGCTCAAGGCATTGATTGACCTGGGAATTCTGCTGAGACTGAGTCCCCTGTTGCCCTTTAAGGTTTCTGCCAGCTTAGCTCACAGGCACTTGTACTAAGCATTCCTCATGAATGAGAGGCTCTACTTTTCTACCTTGCAGTTCAGGAGACACAGGGCTCTGTCCACAATCTTAGACTAGCCACAAAGATTGCCAGAGGAGGGGGTGCAAGAGGTAGAGAGGATCCATGTGAGGAGCTAGAGGTCCCAGCCGCAGCCAGAGTTCCCATACATCAGCTGCTCCTGACCTGAATGCTTGTGTCCAGAGACATTGTTCCTGAAATGGAATACCAAGCTAGATAGCAGAGCTAGGGCTGGTGGCTTGACAAGGAATATTTCTGGGACCCGGGAAGTGACCCGAAAAGCAGATGCCGACAAGTACCTGTGAGGATACACTTAGCCCAAATGGTCCAGAGGATGGAATGTTTTCTGTGCTGTGGCAAAAATATGCATGAGGTTCCTGAAAAAGGTACACATTAGGGGTCTGGAATGAAGCAGAAGACTAAACAAAGGTGTATTTAGATGCCAGCAGCCCCTAGCCCTCCTCAAAGACCATTCTGAACAACTTGAGACTCAGGGGCCCTGCTCCATGGAGACCAACATTTTCTCCTGTCTGACCAGGTTGAGCCTTGGTGGCACCCAGCTCAGGCCTGCCTCCTCAGGCTTCTTCCTCTCTCCAGTAAAAGAAGAGTTTAATTGGATTAATTCCGAACAGCTCTAACACCATCAGAACTTGGCAGCTCCTAGGGAGGAAGGGAAGAAATGTTTCAAAAAGGCGATACCGAACTGCATGACTTTTGCCCACAAGACCAATGGCTCCAGTCTGGCCAGTATTGCCCAGTAACAGCATCTGAGTCCACTTGGGGACCAGGGTGACACTGACCACCTTGACCCCTCCAGAGAGTACATTGGAAGTTAGGCTAAGAGACAATGGGCCTAGACCATCCTCCTCCCCATATTGCCCATCCCCTATAGACAGACTGCCTGAGCACAGGCAGCAAAGGGTTTCTTCCTGCATCAACCGGTGGAGGCATAGCAGGAATGAGCAGAAGGTCGAACTGGAGATGGAGAGATGAGAGGAGGAGGGAGTGTTGCTGTCAGTCAGAAATCCCAGCCCAACCTACAGAACTTACCAGGAATGGAAGGTCTGCTCAAGAAGGTGACGGGCCCCAAGGCACAGGTATTGAGTGGGGTTGTGCTGTCACGGCCAGGCTGTGTATTGGGTCAGATGACCTTCCAGTCCCTTTCACCCCAGTCAAGCTGTGAAATCAGAACCAAAATATTTGATGTAGACTCTCCATAGCTATTCATGATGATAGAAAGGGAAAGACCCTACCTTGTAACACTCTGTCATACCATGTATTGATAAGAGATGTGTGGCCTGCTCCTATGGACAGAAAGGAACATGAGCATAAACAGTGCGGAATGCCCCTACACAGGAATGAGAGCTCTAGGAAATTGGGAACATTAAGGATGAGAAGAGTCTATCTTTTTTCATAATACTGAATTTGAAGCACACACCCATGCAATGATATGGAATATACTTTAAAATAAATGCCCTTTCCCTGTTCCACAGGACCATCCTGTGCAACAGCCATTTTTGTCAAGTTGTTTTGTTTTTGAGACAGGATTTCTCTGTGTAACAGCCCTAGCTGTCCTGGAACTAGGTCTGTAGACCAGGCTGACCTAGAACCCAAAGAGATCTGTCCAAGTGCTGGGATTAAAGGCATGCATCATCATCGCCTGGCTTCATTATTTTTTATTTAGAAAAAGTGTTTTTCATTTTACATACCAACCCCAGTTCCTCCTCCCTCCCCTTCTCCTGTCCCCAACTCCCCCTTCCCATTCCCAATTTCATTAACTATTTTTAAAATACATATATACTTTTATTTAAAAAGATTTTAAATTATGTGTGTGGGTTTATGTTTGTGAGTACAGGTGCCCAAGGAGGCCAGAAGATGTTTTGAATCCCCAGGAACTGGAGTTCCAGGTGGTTGTGAGCTACCCAGTGTGGGTGCTGGCAGCTGAACCTGGGTCCTTAACCACTGAACCATCTCTGCAGCCCCTGTACTACTTTACTTCAGTTATCGATCTCGGACATTATCTTTTGATTTTTGTAATAGATGAGGCTTTAGTGCTGGAGACCCTGCTCCCCATGTTTTAGGTCCTCTTTACTTACTGTTTCCATTGCTGTGTATACTGATACATGAAAGTCTTAGGAAAGCTGAGAATTAACTAAATAACCACTTTTGAACTTTTAGATGTTTTCATTGCTTAGTTTTTTTAATATACCATTGAAAATTTCCCCATCCGACCTCAGTAGACTCCTATAAGAGAGTTCCCTTTTCCCTTACTCAGAGCTAGATCCCCTTACTCAGAGCTAGATCCTCCATGTCTTCTTTGTTATTCTGCCCTCATTTGGTAAAACAGCCATGGGTAAATTCTTTTTAAAACCCATTCCAGTCTTTATAGCATGCTCGTCTGGACATCGCCGTATTCAGCTCACACATGTAAAAATAGTTCTGGTGGTAAGCAAAAGCTGGAAATAACTTTCCTATAGATAAAGCTTCCGTGTCCTCTGGCTTCTGTGCTGTTTTTACTGGGTCCTGGTTGTTGCTTTGTGAGGTGGCGATGGATGGGCATTCCTTCCAGGGCTGTGCTGTGCTCTCTGGGGCTCCAGGTAAACCCAGCATCTGATAAGTGGTTCCTGGGAGGACTGAATTGATCCTAGTTTTCTTCTCTTCTAAACTGTTTCTTTGTTCTCTGCTCCTCTGTTCAGTCCTTGTAGTGTCCTTTCAGAGATGCATTTAATTTTTGCATTTATTTGTGCATGTGTGTAGCCTAATAGCATCTAATTTAAAACATAGCGAACTTATTAAAACTATTCCCTCTAAAGTTAGAAATGGGCTGTGGGGGGGCTTAGTGATTAAGACCACTTACTGGTCTTGTAAAAGATCTGGACTCTGTTCCTGGCACCCATGTGGTGTGACTCACAGGTGTAACTCCAGTTTCAGGGGATCTGACCACCACTTTTGGCACTCGGCACCCACATGGTGCACATACATACATGTAGGTACTCATAAAAAGTTTAAAATAGCAGGGCGGTGGTGGCACATGCTTTTAACCCCAGCACTCGGGAGGCAAGAGGCATGTGGGTCTCTGAGATCGAGGACAGCCTGGTCTATGAAGCGAGTTCCAGGGCAGGCTCCAAAGCTACAGAGAACCCGTCTCGAAAAACAATGTGTGTGTGTGTGTGTGTGTGTGTGTGTGTGTGTGTGTGTGTGTGTGAAGATGCATTCTACATTGTATGGTGGTCTCACCCATGCAGAGAAGCAAGAACCATAAAAACATAAAAGGAAGCCAGATGGCTCACACATCTAATCCCAGAATTCAGGAAACTGAGGCAGGAATAGCAATGAAAGTTCACAGCTATCCTGGGCTACATACGCAGCTCCAGGCCAGTCTGGACTGCTGTATCCATCAAAATAGTTTCTATCGTTTTACTTCCCAACCTGCTATGGGATTCCCCTCTGTATGCTATGAATATGTTTTATTACCATTGGTTAATAAAGAAACTGCTTTGGCCTATGGCAGGGCAGAATATAGCCAGGCTGGAACAGATAGAGTAGGCAGAGTCAGAAAGAGCCATGTCGCTGCTGAAGGAGGACACTGAAACTTTACCTGTAGGTCACAGCCTCGTGGCAATACAGATTAATAGAAATGGGTTAAGATGTAAGAGTTAGTTAATAAAAAGCCTGAGCTAATAGACCAAACAGTGTTATAATTAATATAGTTTCTGTGTGATTATTTGGGTCTGGGTAGCTAGAAAACGAACAAGTAGCCTCTGCTTACACCAACCGAAGCCTCCCCTCCCTCCTCTCCTCTCCTCTCCTTACTCCTTTCCCTTTCCCTCCTCCTTGTCCTCCTCAATTCACCCCTACTCCAAAATTGGTTTTTAAAGGAAAAACAAAATATGATTACATACAGTGAACATAAGAATCAACATGAGGGGGCTGGAGAGATGGCTCAGAGGTTAAGAGCATTGCCTGCTCTTCCAAAGGTCCTGAGTTCAATTCCCAGCAACCACATGGTGGCTCACAACCATCTGTAATGGGGTCTGGTGCCCTCTTCTGGCCTGCAGGCATACACACAGACAGACAATTGTATACATAATAAATAAATATTTAAAAAAAGAAGTCATGTGGAAGTCTGTTGTTCTATTAGCTAACTAAAAACATTAAAAAAAATCAACATGAGCAGGGCAGTAGTGGTGCACACCTTTAATCTCAGCACTTGGGATTTAGGTGCTGCCACTTGGGAGGCAGGGACAGGTGGATCTCTGTGAGTTTGAGGCCAGCCTGGTCTACAGAGCGAGTTCCAGGACAGGCACCAAAGCTACAGAGTAACCCTGTACTTTTTTTCTCGGGGGGGGGGGGATAAAACAATGAGAGACCATTGAGAGGGCTCAGTAAAGGCACCTGCTGTCAAACCTGTCGATCTGAAGTCAATCACAATTCCCATGTGGGAAGAATCAACCAACCCAAGCTACCTTCCGACCTCTACACATGTGCATGGTGCAGGTTGCTCCATGCACACAAAAATAAATTAAAAACAAATCTAGTGATCTTTATATGTGCTCAGCAATATCTTAATAAGTCATGTATAATAACTAAGATATAAAATACAAAAATGAATTCACTCAAAAGACATATTTATCAGAAAGAACTTTATTGAAAATATGTAAAGCTGCCATGGTGGTGCACACCTTTAGTCCCAGCACTCAGGTGACAGAGACAGGTAGATCTCTGAGACCAGCCTGGTCTACATAGTAAGTTCTAGGTCAGCCAGAGTTACAAAGTGAGACCCTGTCTCAAAAACTAAGAAAGTATTCATTGAGGAGATAAACCTTGTTCATGACCTGGAAAGTTGAATTTCACATAGATGCTGGTTTTCACCCAGCTGACGCACAGTTGTTGGTTCCACTGATTACTTCAGGGTGGGCTTTTATTGGTCAAATCTAAAGAGCTGGCACACTCCTCTCCCACCAGGGAGGGCACAACAGGGACTTCAGACAAGCTGTGGTGAGGGTTCCAGGGAGCCTTTCATATCTCAAAAACACATGGAAATTATATATTCTGCAGCATGAGGGGTAAAAGAGGACACCAGATCTGCTACACACAGCACAAGTGTTCCTAATCTCTTCTAAAAGTAACAAAGCATGCTGAGTGGCAAACAATGACCTCTAAGAGTACAGGCAAAGCCCATCAGGAGGGTAGGCTCCTGGGGACAGGGCATATGATTATCTGCAGACAACAGCCAACATTTTCTGTGGCTTTAGCTCTATTTGTGACCCAGCCCCTATTCCTATCTTTTCTGTTGCCCCTGAGATCTAGAGCTTCTCTGGTTCAATCTGTCTTCCTTATCACCACATCCCAGATACCGCCACACTCCAGAAGGGTGGCTGCAGGGGTGGATGAGGTCTGTGGAGAGGAGCAGCTCACATCTCCTGATACACTGTCCAATACCCCATCCAAGGTTAGCTCAAAGCCTCACCTCGCCTTTCCTAGTGCTGGGGAAGTTCTGCCTTGCTTATCCTCCCCTCTCTTTAGGAACATGTAATTTTGATTTTTAATTCTCTGCTAAGACAAGCTCCGAACCTTTGTCAAGTTTCAAAACATTGTCAGGCTCTTTGGTATACAAACATCTGTCTTCTTTCCCCTTACAAATTTATATTATTTTTACTTCTCTATTATTTGGTGAGTCTAATGGCAAACAGATGCCTGGGGTACTGAAGCAGTCATGTTTAACTGTGTACTATATTTCTACCATATGCTGAAAGCTGGCTATGTTGATTCATCACACCTACAATTTCCACTGATTGACATCTGAGACAGGCGGTTTGCTATGAGTTCCAGGGAAGCCAGGGTTACACAGAAAGTTCCAGGCCAGCCTGGGATACTAAAGGTGATCCTATCTCAATAATAACAATGATAATAAATAATAATATAATAAAAATGTTTTAAAACCCCAAAAAAGGGGGACTGGAGAGATGGTTTAGTAGTTAAGAGTATATATTTCTCTTACAGATGACCCAAGTTTAGTTTCTAGTACCCACAACAGCCTGTAAGTCCAGCTCCAGGGGATTCAATGCCCTCTTCTGGTCTCCATGGGCACCCACATATGCATGCCCATGCACGTACAAAAGCACACTCATGAGCACAGACACACACACACAAATAAATATTAAAATCATCCTTCACAGGCTCTGGAACACCTGGAAGCTGGTTTTGCCTTCATGTTTCTCCTACTCAGTTCATCTCTGAAATGTAAAGCAGATTCAAAGATCTAGGTTCAAATCTAACCGCTTAGTCCAGGCATGGTGGTGAATGTTTTAATTGTAGCACTCAGCAGAAGCAAAGCCGGGCAGTAGTGGCACATACCTTTAATCCCAGCATTTGGGAGGCAGACACAGGCAGATCTCTTGAGTTAGAGGCCAGCCTGGTCTACAGAGTGAGTTCCAGGACAGCCAGGGCTACACAGAGAAACCCTGTCTCAAAAAAAATTTTTTTAGAAAGCAGAAGCAAAGCCAGGCAGTGGTGGTGCATGTCTTTAATCCCAGAATTTGGGAGGCACAGGCAGGTGCATCTCTGAATCTGAAGTCAGATTACAAAGTAAGTTTCTAGGACAGCCAAGGCTACAAAGAGAAACCCTGTCTCAAAAAAAAAAAAAAAAAAAAAAAAAAAAAAAAAAAAAAAAAAAAAAAAAAAAAAAAAAAGCAGAAAGTAGAAAGCATAAACAGGAAGATTTCTTTGAGTTTAAGGCCAGCAAAGCCTACATTTCTACCCCACAGTCTTGTCATATGGCTTAGCAAGAGCTTTATGTTTCTTACAAAACAACGATCCTAATTCTGGACCCACATACAGGAGAGCTACAGTAGCTCCCTGGAAATCCCTGCTGCAGAGACGTTTCTTTGGAGTGCTATCCTCTAGAGCACATTTGAATTCTCCTTGCCTGGATCCCGCCCATTAGGGTCTCATGTCTTCTGTAGTCTCCAGGCCTGACAAGCATGGGAACTGGAAAACAGCAAGCAAAATGATAAAATGAGGGATAGGAACCCAGCAAAGATTGGGGAGGCCAAGAACCAGCCTGGTAGAGGGGCAGACAGGCAGGCCAAGTAGACCCCTTGGCAGACCCTCCTCTGCCAAAAGGGGCCGAGTTGCAGTGTCTGAACTCTAGATATGGAAGAGGCCACACTGGGCAGGCTCAAGCTAGAGCTGCACACTACAGGCATGAAGGGCTGACCTGGCCTCTTTCCTGTGGCTGGCAAGAAGCTGAAAGCAAGTTCTTCAGCTCCCGCCTCTGCTCCCTTCCTCCCTAGTCAGTTCTAGCTCTACCTGGACTCAGGAAGCCACAAGACCCACATCAGCTGGTGTCTGGAAAGTGATCCCATCTCCAGGCAAAGGGGAGGCTAGGAAAGGCCAGAACCAGACTAGGGCCCAGCGCGGACCCAGGGCTGCCTGCAGGTTGTGGCTGGTGCCCAGGTCATAGGAGTGCTGACCCCGAGCCCACTCCCATGTGGTCTGGCCCCGCAGCAGCAGCATCCCATGGAAAAGCAGTCCAGCACCACACAGCAGTGCACCCGCCACACATGTGTCCACCACAAAAGCTAAGGCGAACTGGGCCAGAGACACTTTGCCTGTGGGGAGAAAATAAAAAGGGTCTCAGATAGCAGTTGGCTGGCCTCCCCAAACCCAAATCCTGCCTTCCTCCCACCCAGGAAGTGGGACTCCATTCTGTAAATTCAATTACTTAGTTACACCTGGGATCCATGTTACATGGAAAAGTATAGCATCTTTTACCATTTTGGCCTCAGCAGGCAGCTAGTTCCTGCTGAACTGACCACCAGAGGCCATGAAACACTGTGCTAAGTGAAAGAAGCCAGGCGCGATGGCCCGTGGGTTGTGGGATGTGATTTCTGTGAGCTGTCTTGAATGAGCAAATGTGTGCACAGAAAGAAGACTAATGACCGTCAGGACTTGAGGGCCTCTAGGAAGTCACAAGAGGGCTGCTTACTGTCACCGCATTTCTCTATGGAGTGAAAATGGTCTGAAATTAGACAGTGGTAACGGTTGTACTATACTACATACTAACTACAGATATTTAGGATATTTAGAACACTAAAATCTATGAAATGTACACTTCCAAATGACCAAAATGATGTTTTGTATCAGTGAAAGAGTACTTTGTCTGAGGAAATGGCTCATTCAGTGAACTGCTTGCCTTGTAAGCATGAGACCCTGAGAGCAGATTCTCAGGACCCACATAAAAATCTGGATGTGGTACCATATGCCTGTAATTCCAGTGATGACTAAATGGGAGCCAGAGATAGGCAGACCCTATAGTCTATCGCCTAGCTGGTCTGGTCTACCTGTCAAAGTTCCAGGTCAATGAGAGCCTCTGTCTCAAAGAGAAGGTGGAAGGTGCCCAAGGTTTTCTTTGACCTTCACATGCACACACACACACACGCACACACACATATCCACCCCAAACCATGGCAGAAATGCTCCACAAAAAATAGTAAGGGTAGAGGAAATGAGTTCATCTATTTTCATAAAAGGGGAAGAGAACGTCCTGCCCAGGAGAAACTCTTAGGAGACAGAGTCAATGATTTGGCCATTTACGAAGAAGTCCTGTTGCCCAGCAGATCTGTGTGCAGTAGAGACCTGAAGGAAGGAGCTCCAAGAGCAGCTGGACATGGCAGAGTGTGTGAAGGGAGACAAGAGGATACAAAGTCTATGGAGACCAGGTGAAAGGAAAACCAAAAAGGAAGGTAGAGATGGAAATATCGAAGTTGGAGCTGTAGGTAGACCAAAGGCAAAGCATATCAAGAATACAGCACTGGAAGCTCCTGAGCCTGAGGGGTCCTCTAAAAGCAAGAAGAGAGCTGGATTTTCTGGCTTCTCTAGGACATGCAGAGCAGAAGCCAGGTGGGAGCAAGGAGAGGCAGGAGGCAGGAGAAAGCAGCTGCACACCTGCACAAGTCCTTTGGAAGGAGGAAGCAAAATAAGGACAGTTTATATAAGGTAGGGAAACCCCAAGAAAGACAATGAAGAGAGCTGGGGCACAGGAAGAGGAATGGACAAAACGAGCAGAGGCCTCCAGTAAGTGCAGGGGGTGTCAACTTTCAAAAACTGTGGGTCCTTCAGCCCACCAGGGAGAGCTGAACACAGGAACATTGTTGTTCTCTGTTTTTGAGGCAAGGTCTCAAAATACAAAGCTCAGACTCACCTTCAGCTCTATATGTAACCCAGGTTGGCCACAAACTTTCAATGCTCCTGCCAACCTGAGCTTCAAATGGAGAACAAGGTGAACCTAGCCATGAACATGGCATCATGTATATCTGGCAGCTCTCAGTAGCCAGGGGAAGGAAGATGAGCTATGATGCTTGAGAGATTGGCAGGATGAAGATAGAAATGAAGGACTCCTGAAGACAGCAACAGTGAAGATGGGACAGGCAAGACGAATAGAAAGGTAACAACCAAGTAGAAAGGACAGAAGGTGGAGGGCACAAAAAAGGATGGGAGAGATGGCTCAGTGGTTAAAAGCACTGAGTACTCTTCCGGAGGACCCAGGTTCAATTCCCAGCACCACATGATAGCTCACAACTGTCTATAACTCAAGGATCCAACACCTTCACACAGACATACAAGCAGGAAAAACACACACAAAAAAAAATGAAAAAAATTAAATAAAACAAAAAGGGATGGCCGATAGAGATGAAATATTCTGGGTTCTAACAAGAAGTAGGTGTGCCCGAGTGGTGGTGGCACACGTCTTTAATCCCAGCACTCAGCAGGCAGAGGCAGGTCTGTGAATTCGAGGCTAGCCTGGTCCACACAGTGAGTTCCAGGACAGCCTCCAAAGCTACAGAGAACCCTGTCTCAAAAAACAAACAAACAAAGTAGATGTGGATGTGAGAGTTGGCGAAGTAAAACACAGATGGAGGCCGGGAAATGGGAGCCAAGAGTGAGCACACGCCTGCAACCTCAGTACTTGGGAAGCTGAGGAAGAGGATGGTGAATTCAAAGCCAGCTTGGGCTTCATAGTAAGACTGTGTAGGAAGGAAGGAAGGAAGAAAGAAAGGAAGGGAGGAAGGGAGGCAGGCAGGAAGGGAGTGAGGGAGGGCAGGCAAAGTAAGTCATCTAGGCATGGACAGGATTGCTGACAGTTTTGGTACTTTCAGTTTCAACAGATCCCAGGACTGACAGTCCCGGAGCCCAAGTCAGTGACAGGGAACAGTGAAGTAGGCTATGATGGCTGCAGAAAAACACCTACCCTCGGAAAACACAGAACCATCGAGAAGTGTATACAAGAGCCTGTAAAAAGACCAACGTGAGCACCTCCATGGCTTCCAGAGGTTGGGGTATTTGGGACAGAGGGCTTAGGCCCATCTCCCCTAAGATAACCTTCTAGCATCCCAACAACTAACAGGCTCTCATACTAGCCTTTCCTCCTCTGTAGCAAGCTCTGGGATCCTTGATTCTGCAGATAGTACTCTGTTCTTGTCTTGGAGCCCCATGTAAAAAAGCACAGGGTTTTGTTCTTCATTTTTGTTTTTGTTTTTTCGATTTTATGAGACAGGGTTTCTCTGTAGCTTTGGAGCCCATGCTGACACTCACTCTGTTGACCAAGTTAGCCTTGAACTCACAGAGATCTGCCTGCCTCTACCTCCTAAGTGCTGGAATTAAAGGTATAAGCCACCACCACTGGCTAAAGCACAGTTCTCCACACTCAGGTATGAGGCTTCCCTCTCTCCCTAAATGACACTAGGGCTGGGTCCCCAGAGCATTGCCCAAGAGAACCAGCTGGACACCCCACCTCCCATGGGAAGGGACCTTGGTCCCCAGCACAGTGCAAGGGTCTCTGGCTGCTGCAAGGTTCAGAAAGCTCCCCACCTGTGAGTAGCATGAGCCAGGGCAACAGCAGGAGAGCCACCGTGTAGATGGCTGAGTGGGCCCGCAGCAGGGCTGACAGGGCAGGGCTTAGCAGCACTGACACATGGAGCAGGACACCAGCAGCGTGAAGCAGCAGGCACAGGAAGGGCCGGTAGTTATGGAAGCCCACGCAGCGGCCCAGTAGGCGGCAGTGGTGGTCACGACGAAGGATGCACACACGGCAGGAAGAGCAGTGCCCACTACGCGGTGGCACCTGACTTTGACACTGGTAACAGTAACTGTAGAGGTCGGGGGAAGGGGAAGAACCACAGGTTAGTTAGTGCCCCCAACAGCTCTCAGTGCCCCAGACCATGCCCAACCTCAGCCCCAGCCTTGCCAGGCACCAAGAACTACAGGTCTGAGGTGGCTACCTCCTGTGACATACCCACTGAAAAACAAAGTTTTCAATGACTTGGAGGTGCTTCTGCCACTAACATCTCTTTCCCTCTCTCCACTCGGGAATATTCTGGACAGAGGCTTCTGCCCTTTGGTGATCTGTTTCTTCCTCCCAGAAACCAGTTCAAAACTTCCCAAGTGGCTAACTCTGCCACCTCTTCGCGCAAATGCCTCAATGAGGTCCCCCTTGACCACTTATTTACTTTTATATTTTTGTTTTTACTTGCAAATGGATGAGTTAGTCTTAACATATTTGCATATGCTGTGGGTTTTTAGTAAAATGTGAGTTAATTAAATCAAGCTAATTAACAAATCCATCACCTAAAGCTCTTGTGCTGAAAATTGACCATGTATTTAGAACTGAAACTCTGGGTCTGGGAGATGGTTCAGTAGTTAAAGGCATTTGCTGCACAGGCCTGACGACCCGTTCAGCCTCCAGAACCCAAATGGGAGAAGGAGAGAACTCCCGAAAGTTATCCTCCGACTTCCACATGTGCGCCGTAGCACGTGCACCTGAACTTGGACATACATCATAAAATACAGACAAAAATAAAAATAACTGAAACTTGCGCTCCTCGCCTTTTTTACTCTGATCTACTTTTTTGTTTTCACATTATCTTTTACCATCACTTTAACGAAATTTGTTTATTTATTGGGCTTATAATTTAATATCTCCCCCTTCCGCAACTGAAATCAACTCCAGGAGGTCGGACATCTGTTTTTACTCGAGTCTCCGGAACAATGCCCGCTCAGTATCTGAATGAATAAGTAGCGGATGCCAGGTTCTAAAGGAATTCTTTGGCTCTAACAACCTGAATGCTAATGTCATCTGGTTTCTGACAATTCAAGTTCTGGGGCCTCTCCTGGTCCCAGCGCCCCCACTCACCCCGACCCCCCGAACTCCCTTCCGCCCGAAGATCCTCGTGCCCGACACTCACGCCCAGCCCTGGCCCAGGCCGCGGCCAGCCAGCATCACGCCCCGAATGCTGGGATCGGAGCGCAGGAAGAGTCCCACGTTGCCCAGCAGGTTAAGAAGCTGATAAGCAGCTAGCGCTAGTTGCAAGGCCCGGGCCAGGGGTCCCAGCGGAGGCGGCCCGGGCCCCAGCACCATCACATAGGCCAGCTCCAAGACCACGGCGAAGGCCCACAGCGCGGTGAGCACCAGCGGCAGTCGCGTGGGCGCTCCTTCTGCGCCCCGAGCCGCCCAGGGATCCCCCATGGTTCCGACCCACCCGCCGTCAGATCTTTGGGACCCCACCGCTTCCGTATTGGGGAGGGCAAAGCGGCGGACGGGCGTCTGCCACAACCAATGGGATATCTGTATGGGTGCGTTGCCGTCAGATTCGCAGGGAGGGTCCACAGACACAGAGAAGTGATTGGCTGACCGAAACATTTCGAAATCCGGTTGGTGCTGCCGCCCAGTGTCAACGTGAAGTGGTTGCCCAGCGTACTGCAAGGGCCACGCCCCCTGGATTGGCTGGCTGCCACGTCGGGAGGATTGGGTTGCAGCACCGGTGGCGTCGGGGTTTCCCGGCTCAGCACATTCTCCCCACACTCCTCTACAGCCGCTCCGGTATTAATAGACCTGGCTGGTCCTATCATCTGGCCCCATCCTCGAGTGTCTCCATCACCCTAGAAAACTTCCCAAACAGCTTGTTGCCTCGGTGTTACTGTGAGATAGAAATAAGGGTCTGTCTCTCGCGTGCAGTGCTGGAAGGAGGGCAGACTCAGGTCCAAAGGGCAGCTTTTAGAATGGCCTGCAGCCACCACCTGAACTGCACTTTACAGATGAGGAGACAGACAAGGTCCAAGACTCTCCTGAGATCACACAGCAAGCTAACCACAGGGCTGAAATGCGAACCCTCTGTGAAGGCCAGCAGTCACTCAGGATCCCCCGCGATTCCGCAATCTTTGATTCTAGTGCAATCTTTTCTCTGGTCCAGACCCAAGCTCCCTCGCCCCCTATCTGGCCCCACCTACCTCCCCCATATTTAGTACGAATCTGATCTGGGGCTGGGACCGGCCCTACTTAACCCGGCCTGAACGTTCAAGAGCTTGCCCAGTGGAGCGGAGCAGAGCCAAGATCCTGAGCAAGATGATGATGGTTATGCAGCCCGAGGGTCTGGGGGCCGGGGAGGGGCCCTTCTCAGGCGGCGGGGGCGGCGAGTACATGGAACAGGAAGAGGACTGGGACCGTGACTTGCTGTTGGACCCGGCCTGGGAGAAACAGCAGCGGAAAGTGAGTGCTCACCCATTTCCCAAAGGCAAAACTGAGGCTGAGAGGCCAGGCAGTCTTCCTGGGTATCTGGGCAGTTCAAGGACAGAGCCTTCCTGTAATCTAGACTGCCATTCCCAGTCCAGGCTCTGCCCGCCAGTCATCTGCTGTTCCCGAGGGCTAGAAGAAAGACTGGGAGTCCTCAGGTGGGATTTAGGATGTCAAGGAGTTTCTGGAGTCCCTAATGGCCTCTCCCCTCCCCCAACTTCTTTGAGCCCACTGCCCCACTTCTCCCTGTGAAAGTAGATTTTGGGCAAGGTCCAAGAAATCCAGTTTGTTGGGTGGGAGGTGAAGGGGTCTCAAGAAGTTATGTCCCTCTATACACCCACCCCACTCTCCAGTTAAGTATCCCTAGACCCCATCCTGAAAACATGCCAGGCACACAACCGTGTGTGGTGTAGAACCATCTCGTACTCTCTCCCATCCTCTGCTATGTATTCTGCGTCCTCGGTGCCTCTATAGGCTTGAAGATTAAAGAAACTGAGGTCCAGAAAACGGCAGAGATAGACAGCCTATTATATACTGTGAGGAAGAAAAATAATCCCCTCCATCTGAGGGTCTTTTCCTTTGCCCCACCCCATTCTTTCCCAAGATACTCCTCCCTGCCTTAGAAACCCTGAGTCTGCTGAAAAGGCCAGAAGGTCGGGGGGAGGGGAGCCCTGGGTCCCCTTACCAGTAACTTAACCCGGGGACCCAGATGGACACTTGTGCTGAGGCAGCGCCTTTGGGGGAGCTCAAGAGCACCATGTGGGCAGCTGTTGCCCAGGCCCAGCCTTGTAGGGCATTGCCCCCTCCCTCCCTGAACTATTTTCACTCCTAGCTCCCCAGCGGAGGGAGCAAGACACCTGGGTTCCCTAAAGGGAAAATGATTCCAGTCGGACTGAGAAAGCGTTGAGGAGCTGCAGGCCAGGCATAGGGAAGGCAACCATGGAGCTATTGGACATGCCTTTTTGTCAACTATGCCTATTCCAGGAAAGGACAAGGTGCTGGTGTACCCAGTGGAATTTGTAGGACCTAAGAATCCCAGAATTTAGAACCAGCATTCTGCTGGGTTAGATGACAGAAGTTGGCTGCAGGGGTGGAGAGATTGAGCTGACTGGGCTGAGATGCCTGGGGTGATCCACCCTCTACCCTGCCCCCCCCACTCCCCTGCACCTGTCTCCAAGCATGGCTGTGGTCCCTGAATTCGGCAATCCTTGGGTGATGTCATCCCTGCCCCTGGCTCCAGCTGCTAATTACTCCTCAACAACTCTTGTCCTCCCCCCCAGCCATCCAACCCTCTCCCAGATCCAAGGCTATGTGTCCCTACCATGACATCTGCCTGTCTCTTGCCTTTGTCAGCCATCCTTTCATTCCAATTTATAGCCACCCCCATGCCCATCATCAATGTCCAACAACAACCCCAGTCCACATTAATTCATTAATAGGGTTGATGCTCTGAAAACCAGTCAGCGGCCCTGTAGATGGACAGGTGGGTTATGTCTTCCTCATTCCACATTGTTGAACAAGGCTGTAACATCCTTGTGGTCAGGTAGCAGTCTGCTCCATCCATCCCTGCTCCTAATGCTTTGGTGACTGCTTCCTTGCTAATCAGTGACTCCAGGACCCAAGGCTCCAGCTTTGGAGCACTCCCATTCTCCCCTGATACCTGAGTCCTCTTCAGTTGACCATATTGAAAAACCATATTGAAAAAATTGGCTCATAAATATTTCCTGACTATTTTTAAGGTCTCATGTAGCCCAGGCTAGTCTTGAATTTGCCATGTGACCAAGGATGACCTTGAACTGCTATCCTCTGCCTCCTCTTTCTTTCCTTTTAAAAGTTTTATGAGATTTATTCATTTTATTTTATGTGTGGTGTTTTGCCTGTGTATATGTATGTGCATCATATCTATGCTTGGTGCTTGAGGAGGTTCAGATTCCCTGAACCCGGAGTTATGGATGGTAATGAACCACCAAGTGGGTGCTGGGAATCAAACCCTGGTCTTCTGCAAAAGAAACAAAACAGCAGGTGAGCAATCTATCCAGCACTTTCTCCATTTTTTCCTTTTTCTTTCTTTCATTTTTTATTTGTTTGTTTGTTTTGTTTTTGAAGACAGGGTTTCTCTGTGTAGCCCTGGCTGCCCTGGAACTAGCTCTGTAGACCAGGTTGACCTCTAACTCAAACTCACAGAGATCTGTCTGCCTCTGTTTCCCTAGTGCTGGGATTAAAGGTGTGCACCACCACTGCTGGGCTCCTTCCTCCACTTTCTAAGTTGGGGGTTGCAGGTTTGCACTACCACACCAGGTTTGAAGAGGTGCTAGGAGTCACACCTAGGGCATCTTGTGTGCAAGACAGTCACTCTATCCACTGAGCTACATCCCAGATGTTCCATAAATACATCTTTTTTTTAAAAAAAATGTTTTACGTTAATGAATTATTTTTATTTATGTGTATGTACGTGGGTGCCCATGGAGACTAGCAGAGGGTATCAGATCCCTCGAGCTGGAGTTACAGGCAGTTATAAAGGCTCCTGACTTGGGTGCTGGGAATCCAATCTGGGTCCTTTGGAAGAACAACCAGTGCTCTCAATCACTGGGCCATGATCCCAAGCCCATAAATAGGTCGTAAGAAGGTCTGAAATCAGAATGAAACAAAGTACACCCCCCACCCCTCCTCACATCCACTCCCATCGCTTTCTATCCCTTGTATCCATTCTCACCTCCTCATTTCCCCCTTCCATTCTGACAACCATTGTCCCTGCTCTGCAACCAGAGTGAGCTTTTAAATTTAGTTTGGGCTACATGTGGGAGACAGAGACAGGCAGCAGCTCTCTTGGATGGTCGTTGTCTCAAACATATTAAGTTCTGATGCCTCCCTCTTGCCTGAAGGTTTGCCAGCTCTCTGTGGCTCTCAGGATCAAGTTCAAACTCCCTGGCTTAGCACCCAGGAGCATGCATGACCTGGCCCCTGCTACCCCTCCGGTCTGTCTCTCACCACTGGCACCCCAACACCTCCAGTTTCATTCCAGCAGTGGCCACAATGCTGGTGTCCCACGGAGGGAACAACTGTTTCTCACTGCACATTTCCCCTGTGTCTGCCTCTGCCTGACATGCCCTTGGCTGCCCTTCCTGGGCCTGTACCAGTTCCTGCTCTTCCATCACAGATTTGATGTGAGCTTCCATCAAGAAGCCCCCACCTAATTTGGACGATCCCCCTCCACCCCAGATACCTCTGCATGTCCCCACTGATACACCTCAGAGAACAACGTGACTCTGATTGACTGTGAACTCCTTCAGGGCAGGGCTACATCTTATTAAAACTCATATTTGGGACTGGGAATGTAATTAATTGACTTATTAAGTTGATTAAGTTCTGATTTACTTTAGCATGAGTTAATCCGCAGCTTGAATCCTCAGCATCAAATAAACAGGGTAAGGTAGTACATGCCTGGCTCCATGCCTGTCTTGATGGGGACAGGAGGATCAGAAGTTCATTGTCACCACTGGCTACATGGCAAGTTCAAAAATACATGAAACCCTGGAATCCATAAGACACTTGGCCTCATATTTGTCCCCACGAACCCCCACAACCCCACCCCAGCCAAGCTGCCTGACCTCCTGCCATTTGTAGACCCAGTGCATCCAGACTCTAGTTGTAGAAGCGACTGTAGGAAATACGAATACAATCTCTTGTGGCTGGGTCCCTACTAAGGACCCACTCCTACACCCCTTGTAACAGAAGCTCACCATGTTCCCTTAGCAATGACAGATGTCCAGTGCTTATAGCATCCTCTTCCACTCCAGCTCCCAGCAGACCTGGAAACCTGGCTAAGGAGAGCATTCCAAATGGTCTCCAGGGCCACCTCTCAGGAACATCTGTTTTATGGTGGGAGGAATGCTTTTCTGCCAGCTTAGTGGTTGCACATGAATCTACTGATATTTTAATTATTACCTGCTGCCCCATGACTCCACAGTTAGTGCCCTGCTGGCCACTCAGGCTGTGACCTGGTAGAGCTTCCAGTCTCTTGGTCCTGGCTCTGCAGCAGCCAAGATATGTAGGTTCAAAATTAACTCTCTATCATTCTATTTATCAATAAGACTTGGGAGTCAAGCCAGGCAGTGGTGGCGCATGTCTTTAATTCCAGCACTCGGGAGGCAGAGGCAGGCAGATCTCTGTGAGTTTGAGGCCAGCCTGGTCTACAAGAGCAAGTTCCAGGACAGGTTCCAAAGCTACAGAGAAACCCTGTCTCGAAAAAAATAAAAAATAAAAAAACTTGGGATTCAAAGGCTGGAGTGAAAACCTGCTAGCTCAGAGAGGTTGAGTAGCAACTAACTGATCTAGCTTTTTGACTGGAGACACTGCAAGAGACACATCTCTTCCCTTGTCCCAGAACCAAAAAGAAGGGCCATACTCAAGTCCTCACCCTTTCCGTCCTGTATGTCTTCTCGATCAAAATTGCTGGCTTTTCTATAGCCAATTCCAGTCAGTTAGTCACTAGCTCCACTTCCTGATTAAAGGTTTAACTTGAATCCCTAGTCTCAGGAGTGTCAGAGTTCGATCAAAATATCCTACAACGGAGGAGAATTCGAGGATCCTGCCAGGTCAAAAGAAGGGCCAGAGACATAACAGAGTCTGACCACTACCTTGGAAAAATACAGGAACCAAACCACGAAGAGGTCAAGGACTGGACCCAGATCACAGAAAGGGATGTGAGCTGGTGTTGGAGCCCAGCTGTGGACTCCATCAAGGATCCAGAGCCAGTGGTAGCACTCAGGGTCTGAAGGCCTGGTTGGTTTGCAAGTATGTACACACTCCTAGGATAACCCCATTCCCAACAGACACAGCCTTATCTCAATCTTCTTATCTCAGGTGGAAGCTGAGGCTGGTTGTAGGGGAGGGGTCATCAGTGCTGGGAAAGAGCTCATGCATGTGGGTTGCAGTACGTGGTCAACCAGTCGCTTGTATGAGACCCAGTGGGGATAATTAGGTGTTTAATGAATCATTCTGAAATAACAGTCGATTGTTGATCACCCATGCAATGCTTTTATGTTCAGGTTTCCCTGGCAGCTGATTCCCACCTCTCATCTAGATATGATTCCCTTGAGGAGCTCTCAGTTTAGAGACCATCTCTGGCCTATCTGGACCCAGGGCATGAAGTGTGTTAATGTTTTCTAATCCTATCTCCAGTGATTAAGATTAGACAAATCTGTGTAGCAGGCTTTTTCTTTGGGTCGCTAGTTCGCAAAAATGACATGGAGACTTATTATTAATTATGAAGGCTCGGCCTTAGCTTAGGCTTCTTTCTAACTAGTTCTTATAACTTAAATTAACCTTCCCCCCCCCCCTTTTTTTTTGTTTTTTTGAGACAGGGTTTCTCTGTATCTTTGGAGCCTGTCCTGGAACTAGCTCTTGTAGACTAGGCTGGCCTCGAACTCATAGAAATCCACCTGCCTCTGCCTCCTGAGTGCTGGGATTAAAGGTGTGTAGCACCACTTCCTGGCTAACCCATATTTTTAAATCTACATTCTTTTACATGGCTCGGTTACCTTTACGCTGGCCTCCTCATCCTGCTTCCTCCATGTTTGGCTGGCAACTCTGCCTTTCTTTCCCCACCCTCCCCTGCCCCACCTCTCTGTCCCAGAAGTCCTGCCTAATTGGCCATTCAGCTCTTTATTAAACCAACCACAGTGACACATCTTCGGTCTAAAGAAATATTTCCCAACAAAGCCAGAGTGCTTGCCTTACCACAGGGAGGTCCCAAGTCCAAACTGGTACCTATAGAGGCCCTGCTGCCATTTCTCTTCTCTCAGCTGAAATAAAACTCCAAAAAAGAAAGAAGCTGGAGAAGAAGGATACATACCTAACAAGTCAGTTGGACCAGGATTCACATCCAGGGCCTTGAGTTCTAAGACCTATCTTAATGGAGAAGCTAGGTCTGTGTGCACCAGACTTGGTTCTGGGCATTCCCGATTCCCAGATCAGTTCCTACTGTCCAATCACTGTCTTCTGTCCCTAGACCTTCACGGCATGGTGCAACTCACATCTGCGCAAGGCGGGCACTCAGATTGAGAACATTGAGGAGGACTTCCGCAATGGCCTGAAGCTCATGCTGCTCCTGGAGGTCATTTCCGGTGAGGGCACACGTCTGTGGCCAGGGAAATCTGGAGGTTTGTGGGAATGGTGGCAGCAGAGTGCTGGAAGGGAGTCATACTGGAGAAGGGAGAGCTTGGGAACTGCATTTTTGAACTAAAAAAATTTTCAGTGCTGAGAATCAAATCCAGGGCTTCAGTCAGGCTAGACAAACACTGTGCTCCTGAGGTACATCCCAGGCCCCCTCCAATAACCTTTGCCCCTTACCCTTTCCTCTTATACTCAGGAGAGAGGCTGCCCAGGCCAGACAAGGGCAAGATGCGCTTCCACAAAATCGCCAATGTCAATAAGGCCCTGGACTTCATTGCCAGCAAAGGAGTTAAGCTTGTGTCCATTGGCGCTGAAGGTGAGAAGGGGAGAGGAGGGGCCTGGGCAAGGACTCGGGGGGGTCGGCAGGTTTCTTCTGCAAGACCCAATGGAGATGATTATTCCTGTCTATCAGAAGCAACTGTACCCAAATGCCAGCCCAGCACCTGGTACCTAGCAGGTGTTCAACAAATCATTCTAAAATAGCACTAGATGACTACTGAGTGCTTGTTAGGTGTTTAGTAGGTACTAGACTTTGGGTGTGGCACATGGGTCAGGAGACTGAGCCAGAGGACCGTGCACTGAGGCCTGGACACAAAGGCCAGAAGTCCAACCCTGACCCCTGTCCCTGGCAGAAATTGTTGATGGGAACCTGAAGATGACCCTGGGCATGATCTGGACCATCATCCTCCGCTTTGCCATCCAGGACATCTCTGTGGAGGGTGAGTAGAGGAGGAGGCAGATGGACAGGGCCAGCTCAGACTCTTTCCCAGCTAACACTTCTGTCCCTTTGTCCCCCAGAGACCTCAGCCAAAGAAGGCTTGCTTCTCTGGTGTCAGAGGAAAACAGCGCCATATCGCAACGTCAACGTACAGAACTTCCATACCAGGTCTGTTTGATGGCATTGAGGGGGCTCAGTGAGCAGCTCTGATCCCTGGTCCGTGAAGGTATAGACTGGCCCCACCCCAAGCCTCAGCAATTGGAGGGTTCCAGTTCAGTTCTTGGAACAGCCTCTGAAACAAGGACTCAGGATATAGTGAATGAATGGGGCTGAACAAGGAGGATTGCAGACCACTCCCGGGGCAAGGAGCGTTTGTGATATCCATACACGTGTATTTCAGCCAGAGAAGACCTGGATACCCCACACACCTAGAAACTGGTCTGGTGTGAGCCTACAAACGGGAAGGGATTGTGATTTTGAGGAGCTGTGAGGAGATGGTCTAGCAATAAGAGGCAAAGGAATTTGTACTTGGCTGCATGTTACAGAAAAGGCAGTTCTGCCAGGGTACTGCTAGGTTGAGGGTAGAACATGGCCTCAGCCTGAACCCAAGCCTGACAACCCTTTCTGTCTATTTAGCTGGAAGGATGGCCTGGCCCTCTGTGCTCTCATCCACCGCCACCGGCCAGACCTCATTGATTATGCCAAGCTGCGCAAGGTGGGCCTTTATAAGTCACAGACCCAATTCTGCAGTCTCTGCCTTCAGCTGACCTTTCAACTTTTCCCCCTCTTGCCTCACTAGGATGACCCAATTGGAAACCTGAACACTGCCTTTGAGGTGGCAGAGAAATATCTGGATATCCCTAAGATGCTGGATGCAGAAGGTGAGCTCAATGGATAAGAACAGTATTAAATATCCACTTGATCCCGTCCAACCTCCACATAGTGCCATGCTCTCCCCTCCTCCAGTGATGTTTTACTCCCGCCCCTTACTCTATCCCTACCCTTCTTCCATTTCAAAATCTTATGATTTATGAGACAGAGCCTCGTGTAGCCCAGGCTGGCTTCAAACTCAGTATGTATCTGAGGCTAGCCCTGAACTCCTGATTTTTCTGCCTCCACCATTCAAGTGCTGGAATGATAGGCATGTGTTACCACTTCTAGCTCTTTTCACAGTGTTTCATTCCTCTTTCCTCTTCTCCAGGAGCTTCCCATCACACACCCCTGCCCTCTGTCTCCCGGCTTTCCTCTATGGAATGGCTCTGCCCTCTGTCTCATACCCCAGTCTCCTGGTTATTCAGGATAATATTGGTTCCCAAGACTGGAAGCTTCTCTGGGGGCACTTTCTGTCTGTGCTCCCTGAGCCCAAGCAATGTTCAGTCAATGAAGCAGCAAACATTTTCTGAGAGACTGCTGCTTGGTATCCTAGATGTCCGTGCACCAAGGAGACTGCTTCTGGCTCCTGAGGAAATATAAGACTTAGAGAAGAGGCAGAGAGACTGAGTTACAGGCTGCTGGGAGCACCAGGCAGAGATCAGAGACCCTCCATGAGGGCCTCAGGATCTGCACCCTCATGCACTTTTGTCATCCTGAGGGTATTCTTTGCATAGAGGAGAGAGTCTTGAGTTCATTCCCCACCCTGGCTTTGGTCAACATACACTTCATAAGACAAGAATTGAGGATGTTGCTAAGGTGGAGCACTTACCTATCATGAGAAAAGCCCTGAATTTAATTCCTGTGCTTCAAAAAAACCAAACCAAAACAAAAAACTATATACCTTGCTGTCTTTCCCAGACATTGTGAACACCCCAAAACCAGACGAGAAAGCTATCATGACCTATGTTTCCTGCTTCTACCATGCTTTTGCTGGGGCTGAGCAGGTAAAGGAGGGTCTCATTGCTGCCCTACTGAGGGTACTGATGCCTAGGTAGGGTCCAAGAGCCCAGCCTTGGTGTTGTCCCAACATTTGGAGGTGCCAAGCCCTGTAAGTGGGAGGGAGGGCTACTGTCTCAATGAGCCTTCAGGGAGCTCAGGGACAGAGGCCTCTGTCCTGAAAGCTCCTCCCACTTTGGAGATTTGACCACCCCTTCTTGATTTGTACATAGGCCAAGTTTTTGAGGGAGGCTAGGTTGGGGTGTCTGGGGTAGTTTGTCCTCAACCCTCTTGCTTTCCCCCACTACAGGCAGAGACCGCTGCTAACAGGATCTGCAAGGTGTTAGCTGTGAACCAAGAAAATGAGAAACTGATGGAGGAGTATGAGAAATTAGCCAGTGAGGTATGGCTAGGGCCAGAGAGCCCCTTCCCACTGTACTCCTTACCCTGTCCCCACTGAATGTCCCAGTTCCTCTAACCTTACCACTGGCATGAGTCTGCAGAGCATCCTTCTAGGTTCTTTCTGTTCCTTCCTCCCCACTATCTCCTGCCCTTCTGTCAGTTAAAACCCCTGGTCATTCCTGATTCACTTATTGTTCATACATTTACTGATCCTGTCCTTCCTTCCCTGACATTTAGGCAGCCAAATGTCCTTTTTCTACAGATCAACCTATTTTGCCCCTGGACTCAGAGATTGATTGTCCTGGAATTGGGATGTGGTTCAGTGGTAGAGGGCTTGCCTAGATTCAGCGCGCGCGGGCACAGACACACACACAGACACACACACACACACACACACACACACACACACACACACACACACACATCCTATTCCTTCTCTGGCCAGTGAGAACAGTTTGAAAGTCCCCTCCACGTATCTGAGGCCTGGCCCTCTGGCAGAAGCCTATGTGTAGAATAGAGATGGGTTGGTAAGGTGTGTCAGTCAACTCAGAACTCTCTGCCTTGCTCTGGTCCTGGCAGTTACTGGAGTGGATTCGTCGCACTGTCCCATGGCTGGAGAACCGTGTAGGTGAACCCAGTATGAGTGCGATGCAGCGCAAGCTGGAGGACTTCCGGGACTATAGACGCCTGCACAAGCCTCCCCGTGTGCAGGAGAAGTGCCAGCTGGAGATCAACTTCAACACACTGCAGACCAAGCTGCGCTTGGGCCACCGACCTGCTTTCATGCCCTCCGAGGGCAAACTGGTTTCGGTGAGCTAGTGCCCTGGGTGACCTTGGGTCCTTGATCCCTATCTGCATACTGGGTGAACTGTGGTGGAGGCCACCTTTGTTTTCCACACAGGATATAGCCAATGCATGGCGGGGCCTGGAGCAGGTAGAGAAGGGCTATGAGGACTGGCTGCTTTCAGAGATCAGGCGTCTGCAGCGGCTTCAGCACCTGGCTGAGAAGTTCCAACAGAAGGCTTCCCTGCATGAAGCTTGGACCCGCGGTAGGTATATCTCATGGGACTGGACTCTTTCCTGGGACAAAATGCACAGGACAGGGGCAGATGTTTTGCAAGGAGCCAGAGACCAATCCCCCTCCCACCACACGCGCACACACACACACACACACACACACACACACACACACACACACGCACACACAAAATTGTCTTGCTATATAGTGCTAACTAGCTTGGAACTCATTATGTAAACAGGGCAGAGATCTACCTGCCTCTGCCTCCTGAGTCCTGGGGGTGCTGGGATTATAGACATGAGCTGTCAAACCTGGCTGGAGACCAGATTTCTCATTCCATCTTGTCTTGCTACAGTGCACTCTGGGCTCCTCTTGGGGCTGGTTTTGTTACCTATAAATTTAATCTCCCTCCTCTCAGGCTGTGGTCCTCTGTAGTCTTTTTGGATTAATTTGTCACTTAGCTTTTGTATATGGAGCAGGTGTCCAAAAGTAAGTCCCTAATCTCAGCATCACTATGTCATATTCAAAGTATATTGATGTAGAATGCTGCATAAGTCAAATACATCACTCTCCATAAATAACATCATTTATTCAGGATTCTATCTGAGATTGCAGTCCTACAAAAGAATAAGTCAGCCGGGCGGTGGTGGCACATGCCTTTAATCCCAGCACTAGGGAGGCAGAGGCAGTCAGATCTCTGTGAGTTCAAGGCCAGCCTGGCCTACAGCATATGTTCCAGTCCAGCCAGTGCTGTTATACAGAGAAACCCTGTCTTGAGAAACTTAAAAGAGAAAGAAAGAAAAAAAAAAAACCAAAACCAACAAGAACAACAAAAAACAAAAACAACCCCCCCCAATCTGTTCTGTTAAAATGAACAAACATTAATGATGGATTACGGAATAGTGAATAACAATAGTTTGGATTTTTTTTTTTTTTTTTTTGGTTTTTCGAGACAGGGTTTCTCTGTGGCTTTGGAGCCTATCCTTTTTTTTTTGGTTTTTCGAGACAGGGTTTCTCTGTGGCTTTGGAGCCTGTCCTGGAACTAGCTCTGTAGATCAGGCTGGTCTCGAACTCACAGAGATCTGCCTGCCTCTGCCTCCCGAGTGCTGGAATTAAAGGTGTGCGCCACCACCGCCCGGCTTAGTTTGGATATTTTTATAAGAATTTCTGAAGTCACCAGGTATGATGGCACACTCATTTAATTCCAGCAACTGGGAGGCAGAAGTGGGCAGATCTCTGAGTTTGAAGCCAGCCTGGTCTACAGAGTGAGATCAAGGACAGCCAGGGCAATACAGAAAGAGACTGTTTCAAAAACAAGCAAAAAAAAAAATCTTGAAATTTTCAGTTTAATGACTCTGTCGCAATCTCTGAACCTTTATACCTGTCACGTACCAATACCTACCATTACTGTAATGAAGATGAAGGTCTTTCTTTGTAAAAATTATAGTAATTATTACTTTAAAATCACTTTTGCATTTATTATTTATTCATACAGTAATTATGTATTCATGGGGCTCTGTCATCCATCAAGAAAGTATCAGGCGCTGTGCCAGGTGCTGGGAAACAGTGGTGAGCAAAAGAAGCCAAGTCAAAGATTGAGGAGTTCACAGGGGCACTAAGAAATAGTTCAAAGGCCAGGCGCGGCGGTGTATGCCTTTAATCCCAGCACTTGAGAGGCAGAGGCAGAGGCAGAGGCAGGCTATTCTGTGAGTTCGAGGCCAACCTGGTCAACATAGGGAGTTCCATCAGGACCACATAGAGACCCTGTCTCAGAAAACAAAAACAAAAACAAAAAAACAGAAGACCGGGGGCGGGGGGCCGATATTAATTCCAAAATTGTAGCAAAGGTCATCCTGGACGGTGCTGGGTCATGGGACATTGACTTCATTGGCAAGCAATGCCAACGATCCAGCTGACATATTAGGGTATGCTGGGAAACCTCACACCCCGGCCATGGCGGCCTCTGGGTGACAGGACCCTGTTCTCTTCCCGAGCAGGCAAAGAGGAGATGCTGAGCCAACACGACTACGAGTCAGCTTCGCTGCAGGAGGTGCGTGCCCTGTTGAGGCGCCACGAGGCCTTTGAGAGCGACCTGGCAGCGCACCAAGACAGAGTGGAGCACATTGCTGCACTGGCCCAGGAACTCAAGTAGGCGTGACCATAGAGCTGCCCCGCCCCCTTTCCATTGAACCCTGTCCTGAAGAAACCTGCCCCGCCCCCCTCTCACTGAGCCCCGCCCTACTCCTCTGTCACACCTTTACTTCTTATGCCCTTTCTGAAACACTGTCCCCAACCCCTGTATTTACCCACTGGCACTCCTCAGTTCCAACGCGCATGGGAAAACCCCTTTACCTTAGGATATTAGCCCATCCCAGTCAGTCTTGGCCGCACTAACTACCTCCTCCAGTTCCCCTTCTCCCATAATCCTGCTTCTGAAACCTCGGGCTCCACATCCAGGGACTGGAGCTGAGGATCTTTGGTGCCAGTCTTCTGCAATCACACACTGAGACCCCTGGAAGAGAAAGTTCCTCTCTGCCTCCCTGTCACTGCTGCAACCTCACCCTGCCTTGGTTTCACCAGGGTTCAATTTAGGTCAGGGTCTGGTTCTATACCTATTCCCCTTTCACCCCACCAGTGAGCTGGACTACCATGAGGCAGCCTTGGTGAATAGCCGCTGCCAAGCCATTTGCGACCAGTGGGATAACTTGGGTACACTGACCCAGAAGAGGAGAGATGCACTAGAGGTGGGCAGGTGGGCAGGTGGGCAGGAGGGCCAGGGAACCGAGGGCAAGGTGATGAGGCCAGCAAGCCACAAAGGGTCTGATACACGGTCCCCCTGGGCCCTAGAGGATGGAAAAGCTCCTGGAAACCATTGACCAGCTACAGCTGGAGTTTGCTCGGCGGGCAGCCCCTTTCAACAACTGGCTGGATGGGGCTATTGAGGACCTGCAGGACGTGTGGCTAGTGCACTCTGTGGAGGAGACTCAGGTGAGTGCAAGTATTCTGGGAGGCACTGGATGTAATGAGAGGTAAACTGGTCTCACATCCCATTAGCCATACCTTTGGGTTCCTGGATAATAGGAACGGGAAGCAGGAAAAACCCGTTATAGAGTGCTGGGCTAGCAGGTAAGATGCCTAGGTTCTTTTTGTTTGCTTGCTTTTTTGTTTTTCAACAGGGTTTCTCTGTAGGCTTGGAGCCTGTCCTGGAACTCGCTCTGTAGACCAGGCTGGCCTTGAACTCATAAAGATCTGCCTGCCTCTGCCTCCCCCCCGAGTGCTGGGATTAAATGCATGCGCCACCACCACCTTTACCAAGTACTAAATGGCCTAGTTCCCTGTGCTGCTACCTCTGTTGCTTGCAGTAAGTGGGTGTGCTGGCTGATCCTTCCTGTTCTCCCCCAGAGCCTGCTAACAGCACATGAACAGTTCAAGGCAACGTTGCCTGAGGCTGATCGAGAGCGAGGTGCCATCCTGGGCATCCAAGGAGAGATCCAGAAGATCTGCCAAACGTATGGGCTGCGGCCAAAGTCTGCCAACCCCTACATCACCCTCAGCTCACAGGACATCAACAATAAGTGGGACACGGTCAGTGCCACTGGCAACGCTGCATGGTCCCCACTTCCTCTTGCATATTTGAATCAATGAGACCTCTGGCGTCCCAAGATATGGGGCATAAAGCCACCTCCATCCAGATCTGGGATCTGCCACAGATTCCTCCTGGCATTGGATAAGCCTCCAATCCCATTTCCCTATCAGGACTGATAGACATATAGAATTTATTGTGTGCATATCATCCACAAGTGATACTCGTTATATCACTGGGAACCATTTTACAGATGAGAGATATGGAGTCTATAAATATGAAGTCATTTGCCTCAGAGTTTATCCCAGTTTGCTTCATGAGAACCAGAACTGAGGTTTGAGGGCCTGAAGGTCATCTCGCTTCAGAACCATCTCCTGGCCCCCAGACTTGGCCATAGTACAACCACTCTCCTTCCCAGGTCCGAAAGCTGGTACCCAGCCGGGACCAGACTCTGCAGGAGGAACTGGCACGGCAGCAGGTAAACGAGAGGCTCCGGCGACAGTTTGCAGCCCAGGCCAATGCCATAGGACCCTGGATCCAGGGAAAGGTGGAGGTAAGGGCATGGAGAGCTGGGTCAGCTCAGGGAATCGGATTGAGGGAGTTGAGAGTTCTTATCCTGCCTGTGTACCCTTGCAGGAGGTAGGGCGGCTGGCAGCTGGGTTGGCCGGCTCTCTGGAGGAGCAGATGGCTGGTCTACGGCAGCAGGAACAAAACATCATCAATTACAAGAGCAACATTGACCGGCTGGAGGGTGACCACCAGCTGCTGCAGGAGAGCTTGGTTTTTGACAACAAGCATACAGTCTACAGCATGGAGGTGGGGTCTCACCCTTGGGAGAAAGGGGAGGGGAGGCCTGATGTACTCATAGATGGACAAAGCACATCTGTCCCAGGAGGGTCACCAATTCAGCCTGGCAAGCTTTTCTGATGTCCCATGGCAATATGGCTATCCAGCAATGGAAAGTGGCTTGTCCAGGCTAGATGTGATGCACACCTATGATGCCATCACTTGAAAAATAGAGGCACCAGGATCAGGAGTTCAAGGTCATTCTCAGCTACATAGCAAGTTCAAAGTCAGCCTGGGCTTGCTTCATGAGGCAAGAAAGTGGAGGGGGGGGGGAGGAGGCAGGAAAGGAAAGGAAAATGTAAAATGAAAAGAGGCTTGTTCAGAGTCAAAAAGCATCCTAAAGCCAGACTACAAGATTGGCCATGGTTGATGAATACTTAATGCATAATAAGTCATTAAACTTTAAGATAGAAAGGGCTGCTTAGAGTCACTTAGGGGAACTTTAAGATGGGGACAAAGGCCCAATAAGGGGGAGAACTTTTCCAATGTCACATAATGAATTAAGAATTACAACCAACTAGATAGCCAGGTGTGGTGGTGCATGTCTTTTTTTTGTTTGTTTGTTTTGTTTTTCGAGACAGGGTTTCTCTGTGGCTTTTGGAGCCTGTCCTGGAACTAGCTCTTGTAGACCAGGCTGGCCTCAAACTCACAGAGATCTGCCTGCCTCTGCCTCCCAAGTGCTGGGACTAAAGGCGTGCACCAACACCACCCAGCTGGTGCATGTCTTTAATACAGTACTTGGGAGGCAGAGGCAGGTGGACCTCTGTGCGTTTGGGGCCAGCCTGATCCACATTGAGAGTTCCAGGACAGCCAGGGCTATACCGTCTCCAAACAAACAAAAAAAGTAAAACTGAAGTAAGGATAAAGAGCTGGTCACCCACTGACTGCCTTGTCTTTTGCTCTCTAGCACATTCGTGTGGGTTGGGAGCAGCTGCTCACCTCCATTGCCCGCACCATCAATGAGGTAGAGAACCAGGTATTGACCCGAGATGCCAAGGGTCTGAGCCAGGAGCAGCTCAATGAGTTCCGGGCATCCTTCAACCATTTTGACCGGGTCAGCAGAGCCCAAGTCCTGTGAGCTAAGAGATGGGGGCTGGTGGGATCTGGAGACCAAAGCTGATACCCATTTGTCCTCTACAGAAGCGGAATGGGATGATGGAGCCTGATGACTTCCGAGCTTGCCTCATCTCCATGGGTTATGACCTGGTGAGTCCCCAAACCACTTCTACAAATACCATCAGTTCCCCTCCTTCTGCCCGGCTCCCTCTTTACACAAACCATCTCTGTTCAGCACACCCACACAAAGGCTAGTTAAAACACAAAAGTAAATCAAGGTCTTAGCTTGCCCCTCCCCCAAAGAAAAATGCTAAATTGTGAAATATTGGCGCTCTGAACCAAGAGGGGGAATTGGGCAAAAGCATGAGCAAAAGGCAGATTTCTGCCTAGCATGAAGGACTCCCTAAAGCCAAGCTGATTAATGTCTTGGGAAGAGGGTATGTTTTCACTTGGGGTGATAACAAGCCAAGTATGGAAAGTCCCCAGGATGAGACTGAGGGGCCCTCTTGGCTTTAAGCACTACGGACAAAGTGCCTGCCCTCTGTCTCTGCAGGGGGAAGTGGAGTTTGCTCGCATCATGACTATGGTGGATCCTAATGCAGCAGGGGTTGTGACTTTCCAAGCTTTCATTGACTTCATGACCCGAGAGACTGCCGAGACAGACACAACTGAACAAGTTGTAGCCTCCTTCAAAATCCTGGCAGGAGACAAGGTGAATCCCATGTGGTGGAGGGACTGGCAGGCTAGGGCATGACCCAAGACCTGTGGGCCCTTAATGTCTCCTCTTTTCCAGAACTACATCACCCCAGAAGAGCTGAGGCGAGAGCTCCCAGCCGAGCAGGCTGAGTACTGCATCCATCGGATGGTGCCCTACAAAGGATCTGGGGCTCCACCTGGAGCCCTGGACTACGTGGCTTTCTCCAGTGCCCTCTATGGAGAAAGTGACCTCTGACATTCTTAACAGAAAAGGAGAGAGGGCACTTCTGTGGTGGATTCCACCGTCCCTCAGAGCAATGGCCTCAAGCTCATCCAGCACTGTGCTTCTGAATAAAGATCAGGCTGTGGGCCTCTCCCATCTCCTCTTGGTTGCTGAAGGGGAAGCTGGGCCCTGAAGCTCCTGGGTGGGACCAGCTACCCCAGCTTGACCCACCAGGGATCCCTAAGACCCATCTTTTCCCTCAGAGACTAAGCACTTATACCACACTGGGGAGCAGGATACCTCTTTATTGCTCTTAGAGAAGATTGGTTACAAGTTTACTGGATGTGGAAGGGGACCAAAAGCTTACAGTCTCAGACAGAGGAAAACCAAGGCAGGAAGCCAGAGCCTGCTGAGGACAAAGTCAGATTTGTGATGAGAGTATTTTCATTCTGCACCTTACCCGAGCCCGGGGGGGTTCGTGCCCCAGCACTGGCTTCCATGAAAGCCTCCTTCACCTCAGGATCCTCTTAGCTACCACAATTCAACAAAGAGGCAGCTGAGAAACTTCAGGTGGGCATGAGAGGGAGGGAGGGAGGGAGGGAAGAAGGGGACCAGGGCCCACTGCTCACCCTGAGGTACACCAAGTGCTTGTCCCTCAGCCAGCGGTGCCTCCTGAGGAGGGGCCTGGGCATGAGTCAGGCTAAGGAAGGGGCCACTATGGTCAGCATCAGGTCCTGTGCCAGCAAGTCCCTCAGTTCACCACTGCCGAGCTGGCCATGGTATTAACACCACAGGCTCCAGACCCACGATACAAGTAGTAGTAACCCTGAGGGACAATGGGACTTGGTGAGGGTGCTTAGGTAGGGTATGGCTGGAGGGTCAGGGGCCGACCAGGCAAAACTCACCTCCTCACCCCAGTTACTACCCCAGCTGTTCTTGATGGCCCAGTAAGGAGTGTTGGAGCCTATGGAGCAACACAGAATACAAGGGGTCAGAGACCCCTAATTCTCTACTCAGAGACTCATACGCTGCACTCTTCACATATCTGCAGTGAGCCTGTAATAGGAACTAGGAGAATAACAAAGAGCCAGAGGTCTGCCTGCCATCCTCATAGCGACCTCATGCATCCACAGGGGTTGGAGACAGCACTTGTCCAAATGCCTCCAGAACAACCCTTCAACCTCCCACAGTCTCAGCTTTTCTGTCTACAAAAGGCATGGGTGTTTCAGGACAGGTTCCCTTCAGAAGGCCTAAGAAGCCGCTATCTAGCCCCTGACTATGGCCTGGGATGGAGGGAAGGATAAGCAGGAGGCTGGTGGAACTCACGGTTGCCATAGCCCACCAGCAACACAGCATGGTCAATGAGCCAAGGGCTGCAGAGGGGCCGGAGAGGACGAGCGATCCCATGGCGATAGAACTGAGAAGAAAACGGAGTAGAGAGCTAGCTTGAAGAAGAAGTGAGGGAGGCATAGACACAAGATGGGGCGGGAACATAGAGGCCAGGGCCTCACCTGCATGCCAAAGGCGTTGATGGCAACTGAGATAGGTCCTTTCTGGGCCAGCCAGGCTGCCATCTCTGAGAGGGAAAGGCAGTGTCAGTGGTTACCTGGGCCCGGCAACATCAACCTGGATCCATCCCCAACCCCCCACTCACTGTTCTCATTCTTGCTCAGCTCCACTGAATCATTGATGTAGACTTTGGCTCTCTGTGCTGAGAAGCTGCAGGCCTGAACATGGCCCTGGTAGCTGTAGTCATCCTCTGTCTCCAGCCCTCCTGGGAAAGGAGTAGACTCCTGTTTATCACTCACTCGTGCTCTCCCAGAGAGAAGAGTGACAAGCATCCCATAAATACGAAGCCACATGTTCCTTATCTACTCCCAGGGCCCCAGTCTCTGAGGAATCTCCTCAGACTAGAGATGACATATCTAGGGATGGAAGGATGTGGGGAAGGAGCTACATTAACCGGCATAGACAGGACTCTACTACCATGTCTGCCTCCTTGCTGAGGCCTCATCCCAGGCTTCCTGGCATTTTTGCCCTTTGTTGCTTGTCCTGCTCTGACAGTCTACTGCTAATGTAGCTCAGTCATTTGTTAGGCTCCTGGACCAGTTTCTTTCTTTCTAAGCTCACTTCCTTAGCTCACCATCCTACAGCCCATGGCTGATTTAATAACCCTCCTCAGGAGAGAGAAAGGCGTTGCTGTCAAGTTTAGCAGCACAGTAAAAAGTACAGACTTTTGGGAAGCGAAAACACCAAGATTCACAGGGTCTTTGTCATGCATTAGAATCTCACATCTAGCCAGGTGTTGGTGGCACTCGCCTTTAATCCCAGCACTTAGAAGGCCGAGGCAGGCAGATCTCAGTGAGTTACAGGCCAGCCAGGACTGTTACACAGAGAAACCCTGTCTCAACCACTCCCCCCAAAAAAGAATCTTACATCTATTTTCTCATTTGGCATTGGAGACAATCATACAGAGTGGACATTGTCTATCCCATTTCACAGCTGAGCAAATGAGACTTGCTGTAGACCATCAGCCAAAAAGGGCCAACATAAAGACCAGAACCCAGCTCTGTGTGACTCCCACACCCATCTCCCCTCTTGCAAAGAGGTGGCACCTGCTGCCCCTTCTGACCAAAATAATGCATACCCAAATTCTTTATGGCTGTGTAGGCATTGGAGGGCAATCCACCCAAGCAGGCCTTGTCCATCTTGTCACAATCCAAGAGCTCTAGGAGACAGAAGGCTGGTTCCAAGGGGTCCTCTGGAGAGGCTGGTCTGAATGTGAGGGGGCTGGAGCAGGATGCTCACCCTGCTCTGACAGGGAGAGCAGAGTCCCCCGGTTCAGGAACCACTGGCCCTCCACATTGCCTGTGACAGAGAAGGCCCAGCAGGAGCCACACATGCCCTGTAAGACAACAGGCATGGTCAAGGCTCTACCTTTCATCAGGCCCAAGCAGTCTGCCTCCTCACCCCACTTCTGGGACTCCAACCTGGTCCTTCACTTTGGTGACGGCCCCTTTCTTCCTCCAGTCCCATTCGGGCGGGGCAGGATCATTTATGGACTTGGCTGGCCTCATCTTCTTGCCAGAACCATTTCGTAAAAGTGGATTCAGGTAGATGGTGTAGAACTCCTCCTCTGTAGGTAGAGGGGGGCAGGGCAGAGAGGACTGAATATTCTACGCTAGCCCAGATGAGGAGCTTCAGGAGCAGGGCCTAATTTCCTGCAAGTTCTGTGATGGCTCTGGTCACCATCCCCACCTGTTAGGTCACTGAACTTGGTGATCCCATACTGAGCTGTGCCACGGTCCAGGGCCTGAATCTTCTGTACTCGTACCATGTTTCTGGTAAAGACAGTCAAGCGCCACTGGGCTTCTGAGGACCAAAAAGGAGAGGCCTGAACCCAACCACATCATAAAAGGAGAGGTGAGAGGGGTGAGCAAGCAAAGTCTTCCCCAGGTGAGAGGAACTCTGGGTTGAGCTTGAAACTTTTGAATGTGTCAGAGTGGGGAGTGGGATCAAAGGACAACCTCTGGTGTCATTCCTTGGGATCTTTCATTTTCTTTTCGCAAATGGTCTCTTATGACTGAGAACTTAATCAAGTCGGCTAGGCTAGCAGGCCATGAGTCTGTTTCTGCCACCAATTTCACTGCTGTCTCGGCCACCATGCTGGGCTTCTTTGGTGGGATCTGGGGGCTGAACTCATGTCTTAAACTTTCAAGGCAAGGGCTTTATTAACCGAGTCACTGCCTTAGTCCCTGAAGCTGTTTGTAAGAACAGATCCCTGGGTCAGGTGGAATAAGACATGGGGGAAGCAGACATCAAAGTGAAAAAGTGAGAGGCATGATCAACTCTGGGGACCTGAACTTGAGTAATGGCTTCTTGACTAGAACAGCAGTAACCAAAATGAAGCCTAAGGGTGTCACCCAGGAGAGGTCACGGGAAGGGCCGAGATGACTGAAGGAATCCAACAGAAAATCTGGTCTCCCAGATTTATCCCACCCTGCCTGGAGGGATGGAAGCCCATGGTTTCTGGCCAGGAAGAGAAGATGGAAGGAGGAGACAGTCCACATTTCCTTGACAAGATGGCTGCCTAGAAAGCTGGATAAGAACTCAGGGATTGGGGGGTCCTTGAGAGACACAAGGTCCTTGACTCCTTTCCTTCCTCAATATTAAGGTGCCATGACAGGAGAAGGCCCAAGTCTGATTGTTCCAGGTACAGACAAGGCTTGGTCCTACCTTCCTTTGATTCGTAAGTCCGGTTATAAGTAGCCATAAACTCCTTGAAGACTGTAGCCATCTTTACAGAAAAGTCCTGGGAAGGCAAAGGGGTGGTTGTTTACAAGTTCAGCCTGACCCCAGGGCACTAGGGGGCGGTTGGCTTTCCCAGGTATGGGCTCCTCACCTGGGGCAAGGGGTCCTTTTTTAGCATCGGAAGGAATGAACCGAAAGTCTCATTTCCATACTCTGGAATAGGGTTGGAACAGAGATGCAATCAAGGCTATATTCTGAGGCAAGTATGGTCTGGGCTATCCCAATCTCCTTGAGCTATCCCAGCACCTGTAACCTTCGCATTCACTGGGCCACAGTCTCTCCTCAGCAGCATGTGTTTTCCTAGCTCATCCAGAACTTGAAAGCTGCAGAGCTAGAGGAAGAGAAGGGACAGTCTGGAGATGGACTGGAACAAGATCCCGGCAAGAGCAGCTAGAAGCTCCTCAAAGGAGGGCCACATAGAAGGCAACCACACCCAGCACCTAGCGCCCAAATACCCACCCTTTCAGTGCATTTTGATCAGGGTGGGGTAACCTCTGCCTCTTCACAGAACCCATTATTCCAATTGCTTGCTGGCTTACAATAGCTGGGACCCCAACACTCACCAAAGTTTTCTTGGTCACAGGGAGCAGGCACACCAGAGGATCATTGCAAGGTGGCTCCTCCATTGTGGCTTCCAGAGAGAACAGAGAGCCCCGACCCACCTGGACGGAGGAGAAGGTCCTCTTAGGTGCCTGTAGCTCACCTGTGCTTCTCTACTCAGTCAGCCTGCACAGGTCCTTTCCTCCACCGTCCAGGACAACACCCAAAATTTAAGCCAAAGTCCACCTCACATTATTCCCGGACCCAGGCCCCGCACCCGTTCCCCAAGCTCCTCACCCGGCGGACGCGCCCTCGTACTGTCCCCAGCACGGCCCTCATCCCGGCGGCACGACCGTAATTGTACATATCCAGCGCGAAGCGGGCGGGCGCCAGCAGCTCCGAGGACGACAGATCCCAGGCCTGCTCGTCGTCTGCCCGGGGTTTGGCGGGGACCGGGACCAGGGCCACGGTCCGGAGCAGGGCCAGCAGCCACAGCAGTTGCAGCAGTGGCGCCATGACGAGGGCGAAGCTGCTGGCCAGGACTCAGCGACCCACAGACGCGCGGATCAACCGACCCCGGGCAGAGCCCGCGGTCAGAGGCCACAGAGTGTCTCCTCACGGCCCTGGACAGCACCGGGGCGACCAATGGGCACCGACTCCTGGCGCCTGCGCGCTCGCTTATTTACGCGGGGCACGTGGAGCACGAAGGGGGGGGAGAGGAGAGAGAGAAGGTAGGGAGGGGGAGGAAGAGGAGAGGGGAGGAGGGGGAGGAAGAGGGGAGGGGAGGACGGGAAGAGGGGCAGGAGGGGGAGAGGGGCAGGGAGGGAGGAGGGGAAGAGGGGAGGGAGCGAAGGGGGAAGGACACAAGCCTAAAAATAAAACTAGGGCACACCACTTATTCCATCGTAATCTTTTTTTTTTTTTCTTTTTCCCCTCGTTATCTTAAGCAATGAAAGACAGATCCCTTTAATCATGGCAAACCTGTGAAGTAGGTGTCCCGTTTCACAAGTAAGGAAAGAGAAGTTTATAGATGGCTCTGACCAGGCAACCGGTGCCAGAGTCTGGCTTCGAGGCTTGATCTCTCCTTTGAGGCCCCTGTTGTCATTCCCGACATGGTCAGTAATCTCACGTGTTCTGGGACCCGAGGATGTAGCTCAGTTGATAGAGTGCTTGTCCCGGGCATGCACTAAGTCCCTGGGTTCCATCCCCAGCACGGAATAAACCTAGCTAGCACGGTGAGGCACATCTGTAATTCCTACATTCAGGAGGAAGAGACAAAATCTGAAGTGCAAGGTCATCTTGGATACGTAGTGAATTTGAGCCTATATTACATGGGTCTGAGGCCCAACCCCACTACCACCACCATGCATCTTGCTGTTATGAGGCAACCATACAAGCAATCATCAAAGCAGTGTGCATAGGGTTGGGATCATGCCTTAAGCACTGTGTTCCAGGGCTGCCAAGGACCAGCGGCACAACCTAAAATGGGGCAGGGGGTGGGGAGACTCCAAGTCTCCAAGTGTAAAAATGCATATGGGAATAAACAAAAGGACCACAACCCAAGATGCATGCTATGGAAGCCTCGGGTACACTTGAAGAGGGATTGGGAAAGGGGGCTTTTATAACCAAAAGCGAATTCTCATAAACTGCTCGTATACAAAAATCTGCTGGTCTTGGAGCAGGGAGGCAGGCATTATCCTCAGCTCATTGGTGGAGGAGCTGTTGTTGCCTAGAGCATCTAGTCTGAATCTTTGCAGTTAGAGCTGTTAAAAATAAACCCAGGTGGTGGCAGCGCTTGGAAGGCTGAGGCAGGTGGGTCAAGGCAGGTGAGTTCAAGGCCAGCCTGGTTTACAGAGCAAGTTCCAAGGGCAGCCAGGGCCACACAGAAACCTCTACCCCACCCCCACCCCCGCCCAGAGTAAGAATAAAAAAGTAAAAAGTGCAGCCTATTGCTACTGCCCTTGGTTGCTCTACAGAGACAGAGGGTAAGTCCCTGTTGCTGAAGACACCACACACTTCAGAAACAGGGCCCAGAGGCCCCTTGAAAGCCTCCTTCCTGACGACCAGCTTTCATGGATACTGGGAGGATCCATGCAGGCTTCCAGGGAAGGAAGGAGGGAGGCAACCAACAGTCCTATGATGCCTATGCACCGTATGAACAACAAGTGTGGCATGATAACCTTAAGGTGCAGTAGTGCCATGTATGTCCTGGTGGTAACCAAAGGCTCTCTAAGTAGTCTTGTAAACAACAGGGATAAGTGGGGCTGGAAACTTAGCCAGCTCCTCAGGGCTAGGGCAGTCATGGGTCTTGGAGGAGACCCTACACCACCACTTCACTAAACCAACATAATCCCTAATAACAATCTAAATATTTGTTCTTTTTGGGGGGGGGCAGGGATCTCAGTAGCTTTGGAGCCTGGCCTGGAAGTAGCTCTTGTAGACCAGGCTGGCTTCGAACTCACAGAGATCTGTCTGTCTCTGCCTCCCGAGTGCTGGGATTAAAGGTGTGCGCCACCACCGCCTGGCTAAATATTTGTTCTTTTTTTTAATCTATTTATTTATTTATTATGTATACAATATTCTGTCTGCGTGTATGCCTGCAGGCCAGAAGAGGGCACCAGACCCCATTATAGATGGTTGTGAGCCACCATGTGGTTGCTGAGAATTGAACTCAGGACCTTTGGAAGAGCAGGCAATGTTCTTAACCGCTGAGCCATCTCTCCAGCCCCTAAATATTTGTTCTTATACCCACAGATAAGTGTAGCCCTCAGCCCTCATCAAGGAAACTTCCCTTTGCAACAGAGACTAATATAGAAAGTCATGTCCAATCAAAATGTAAACTTGTGTAAAGATGTATCCCCAATACACTTACAAATATCACCAATACAGTTACAAAACACTTCCTGACCAGGGAACATTTTGGAAGAGGGGGGTGAAAATATTGTAAGAGCCAGAGGATGGGAGAATTTTCTGTGAGATTGTGTCGTCTAGTACCCTCAGAAACTATACCCATTGAGTCCCACCAACATGACTCCCTAAACACGAGCTGAACGAGGACAATACTAACAGACACAGACACGTTAAAGTGAATGGGGGGTGGGGGTGGGGGAGAGCGAGAGGGGGAAGCCCACAAAGCCTCAGACCTACACAAAGAACTACAGGAATGCTGAGAGTCTTCTCCAGGGAAGAGCATAGCAACTGGCTGTCTAATACCAAACTGTCAACCCTAAAAACATAGCTATAAATAATGTTACTCAGCCAGGCGTAGTGTTTAGTCCCAGCACTTGGGAGGCAGAGGCAGGTGGTTCTCTGTGAATTTGAGGCCAACCTGGCCTATATAGCCAGTTTCAGGACAGCCAGAACTGTATAACAGAAAGACCCTGTCTCAAAAATAAACAACAAAACAAACAAAAAACAAATAATACAGACTAAGCAAGTTATATTTAGGAATATATATGTATAGGCATATATAAATGTAATAATAATTAGTTATAAAGGATGAGTTTAAGAGAAAGAAGTGGTCCATGGGAGGGTTTGGAGAGAGGAAGGGAAATGGAGAAATGTAATTATAATCTCAAAAATAAAGGAAATAAAAAGTAAGTACACTCCTCATTAGTATAGTGGTAAAAAAAAAAGTAAGTACAATAAAGGTTTCATTATGACATCTTCAAAAAAATGTAGAAAGCTAGGTTTGATGGTGCACACCTTTGATCCCAGCACTCAGGAGGCAGAGGCAGGTGGATCTCTTTAAGTCTGAGGACAGCATGGCCTACAGAGTGAGTTCTAGGACAGCCAGGGCAACATTGTGAGACACTGTCCAAAAAAAAAAAAAAAAAGGAGAGGAAAAAATATTGATATTTTACAGAACTCAAAGCTTTTAAACACCTGAAATGTGAAAAATCAGGGCTAGGGGATAGCTCAGTTGGTAAAGTGTTGCTAGAGGATAGCTCAGTTAGTAAAGTATTACCATGGAAATGTGAAGACCTAAGTTTGATCCCCAGCTCTTGTCTGAAAAGCTACCCTGGGCTGGTGGGGCAGAGATCGGTGGATCACTGGCACACACACGCACGCGCGCACACACACACACTCACAAACACAAGTGTATGTGTGTGTGAGTGCACTGTGCTCATGGAGGCCAAAGAACATTTTGTGGGAGACAGTTCTCTCCTTCCACCCATGTAGGTCTGGGGATTCCACTTAGGTCATCAGTTTTAACTTGCTCAATCGTCTTACCATGCCACAAAGAAGAAATTTCATGTATAGTTTGTTTTTTGTGGTTGTTATCTTCTTGTTTTTTTAAGACAAGGTCTTGCCTTGCCCTCCAGACTGACCTCAGATTCATTACATAACCCAAACTGGTATTGAACTTGTGACAATCCTCCTGCCTCTTCTTCATGAGTGCTCTGATTACAGGTGTGTGCCACCACAACTGACTGACAAAGGAGATATTTTTTACCTCCTAGATAGTAAAGCTTTTAAAACTAAAAAGTTTTAAAAATTTACCCTAAGGTGGGCATGGTTGTGTAAGCCTTTCATTCCAGTACTTGGGAAGCAGAGGCAGGCAGACTTCCATGAGTTGGAAGCCAGCCTGTAACAAGTTCTAGGCCATCCAGAGCCTTGCCTTAAAAATAATTACACTTTCCCCCTCTAGGAATTAGAGACTTGTACATGTTAAATACATGCATATGACTTTCAGAGCATTCTGTTTGGCTGAAATTTTCCAGTAACAAGGTACTAATTAAATAAAATATACACACAGAGGAATACTATATAGCTGTCAAAAGAGTGAAGCAGTGGGTTATGAAGAGAGTTCTAGGCAAGCCTGGGCCCCACAGTAAAAGAAAATGAAGCAGCTATATATATTTTTTTATCATTTACTTAAGAAATGAAATGTGACCTTCAAATGCAACTCCTATAGTGCCTGAAAGAATTTGTTGGGTATATATAGCTGTGAAGAACAAAGGGAATTGGATTTCAACATGAGAGACTAAAGAAAAAATACATCAGAACAGGTATGAATGTCTTCTTTTCCTAACCCCTCAAATTAAAAAGTCTGTACTATGCTGTGGACTTTGCTTTGGAGCCCTGTCTGCAGCCTGGAAGCTGGGTCCTCCAGGCTGCAATAATGGAATGTGACCAACTACATCCTGTACCTGTCATCCTACCTTCTCTTCCCTGATGACTGTATCCCTGGAACTGAGTGTAAAACAAACAAACAAACAAAACCAAAAAACAAAAGAACGAAGCAACATACAGATTATAAATTTAACACCTTATGGATGCTCAACAAATATGTGCTAAACAACAAATACGGTAACAATTGTTATCTGCAGTGGAGGAAATTGAGGATTGGCGGTAGGAAAGAAACTTACTTTTTGTCTTTTATTGTTATTGTTATTATTATTGTTTTTTGAGACAGGGCTTCTCTGTGTACCGATCTTGGCTATCCTGGAACTTGCTCTGTAGACCAGGCTGGCCTCAAACTTCCTAAGATTTATCTGCCTCTGCCTCTCAAGTGCTGGGATTAAAAGCGTGCACCACCACTGCCTGACTAAATTTTATTATTTTTAATTGTATATGTATGTTTTTTAATATTTATTTATTTATTATGTATACAACATTCTGTCTGTGTGTATGCCTGAAGGCCAAAAGAGGGCACCAGACCTCATTACAGATGGTTGTGAGCCACCATGTGGTTGCTGGGAATTGAACTCAGGACCTTTGGAAGAGTAGGCAATGCTCTTAACCGCTGAGCCATCTCTCCAGCCCGTATATGTATGTTTGTGTGAGTGAGTGTGTTTGTGTGCATATGTGTAGGTGCCAGATGATGCCAGGGATGTCAGATGCTGCAATTACAGGTGGTTGTAAGCTGCCTGATGTGGATGCTGGGAAGAGAACTTCAGTACTCTGGAAGAGCAGTGCATGTTTTTAACCACTAGGTGGTCTCTCCAGCCCCAGAAACTTACTTTTCAGTACACACTTTGATATACAAGTGCTTTTATTAACAGATAAAAATCTAATTAAGAATATTTTAAGCTGGGCGGTGGTGGCACATGCCTTTAATCCCAGCACTCGGGAGGCAGAGGCAGGCAGATCTCTGTGAGTTTGAGGCCAGCCTGGTCTATCTACAGAGTGAGTTCCAGGACAGGCTCCATAACTCCTGAGAAACCCTGTCTTGAAAAACAAAACAAAAAGAATGTTTTAAGTGGGCAGTTGTGGTGTACTCCTTTAATCCCAGCATTGGGGAGGCAGAGGCAGGTGGATCTCTGAGTTCGATGCCAGGGTAGTCTATAGAGTAAGTTCCAGCCAGAGATACACACAGAGAAATCCTGTCTCAAAAAACCAAAAAGAGAAAGAAAAAAAAACTAATTAAAAAAAAGAAAAGGAAAAAATGTCTCAACCCTGCCAACAATATGCAAGCACTAGAAGTGACAACTGAGACCTAACTCCTCATTTGACAAGTACAAAGAAGTTAGGCAACTTGCCTTAATCCATACAGTCAGGATTTACATACGTCTGTTAATTTCAGAGCTATAGTGCTTAAGTATCATGTGCAGAATATTATTTTAAGGCGTGTTACATCTGTTTATGCTCTGGAACATTTGTTTAATGATGTAAAGATGTGTTGCTTTTGTTTATGCTGCATTTGTGTAACTCTGTGAAACTGTGATTCTTTTCCTGTCTAAAATACCTGATGGTCTAATAAAGAGTTGAATGGCCAATAGCGAGGCAGGAGCAAGGACAGGCGGGTTGGCAGCGGAGTATAAATATGGGAGCAATCTGGAAGAAAGAGAAGGTGCAAGATAGAACAAAGGAGGAAGACACCAGGGGCCAACCTCTCAGCCACCCAGCCAGCCATGGAGTAAGACTGAAAGTAAGATATACAGAAGTAGCCAGGTAGTGGTGGCGCACACCTTTAATCCCAGCACTCGGGAGGCAGAGGCAGGCAGATCTCTGTGAGTTCGAGGCCAGCCTGGTCTACAAGAGCTAGCTCCAGGACAGGCTCTAAAAAAACCACAGTGAAACCCTGTCTCGAAAAACCAAAAAACAAAATGAAACTAAACACCTCCTTCATTTTGGGGCTGGAGAGATGGCTCAGAGGTTAAGAGCACTGGCTACTCTTCCAGAGGTCCTGAGTTCAATTCCCAGCAACCACATGGTGGCTCACAACCATCTATAATGAAATCTGGTTCTCTCTTCTGGAACATAGCAATACATGCAGGCAGAACACTGTATACATAAGAAAGAAAGAAAGAAAGAAAGAAAGAAAGAAAGAAAGAAAGAAAGAAAGAAAGATCAGCAGCTGTCGTACCCTGTTTATGTACAACCTAAATGGTCAGAGACTATTCTTTATTAAAAAAAAAAAAAGATATACAGAAGTAAGAAAAGGAAAAAGCCCAGAGGCAAAAGGTAATAGGGATAATTTAAGTTAATAAAAACTGGCAAGAAACAAGTCAAGCTAAGGCCAGGCATTCATAAGTAAGAATAAGACTCTGTGTATGATTTATTTGGGAGCTGGGTGGTGGGCCCCCAAAGAGCCAAGAACCAAAAGAAAAAAACAAAACTACAACAATGACAATATTATGCTATTGAGCCTGTGGGCCCATATTTCATACAAGATATTTACAGGCAGGCATCCTGGCCATGCTTAATTTCCAGGTCAGATGCAGACCTGCCACAAGCTAGCCCCATGACAAAGGCCAGGAGGTATGGCTACTTCCCCTTTATTATGATGTAGATTGCCTGGGAAGAAGTGTTGATCCCAAAGCTGGTAAATTAAGTTGCAGATGTTTTCAGTAGCCCCGTGTCCCCCAAAAAAGAAATATTAATGAGTATTCCACCTTGGTTTACCTGGGGGATAAGAGGGTTTTTTTGTATAATAAATGCAGGTAGATCTTGAGGAATGAAGGAAGCCTGAGATGCCCTTCTGAGATGACTGTGAACTGTGTCTCATTATTCCACGCTCCTCTGTACCAATACAGAGGTTGGGGGCCACGGACCCCAACATAATGGCGCCCAACATGGGGCTGACCACTGAATCTTGACAAAAGCCGGAGAAAGGACAAGAAGTACAAGAGGCAATGTGGATGAACCCCTAGAAGCAACGTGAATAAACCTCGAGAGGCCAACGTGGATGAAGACCGTGAGGACTGACTGCTGAATACTGAGAAACGCTGGACAAAGGAACAGAATGACGGAGGAAAACGTGAGGCTGATCTGCAACCCCAAAAAACAAGAAAGAACTGACCAGACGTGAGGGACCCAAGAGAAAAAAATCAGTGGATACGTGAGTAATGTGCGCTTAGATAACAAAACGAGTTAGTAATATTGGAAATAAAATTTATAAATATAAAAATATGGGACAAGGAAAAAGCAATTGAATGGCTATGCAGTTGATTGAAGATATTTTAAAAGACAGAGGAGCGGCTGGGCGGTGGTGGCGCACGCCTTTAATCCCAGCACTCGGGAGGCAGAGGCAGGCGGATCTCTGTGAGTTCGAGTACAGCCTGGTCTACAGAGCTAGTTCCAGGACAGGCTCCAAAGCTACAGAGAAACCCTGTCTCAAACCAAAAAAAAAAAAAAATTAAAAAAAAAAAAGACACAGGAGCATCAGATACAAGAATTTTTAAAACTCATAGAGGCGATATGCCCTCGGTTTTCCCAGCGTAGGACCTTAGACATAGCCGCATGGAAAGAAGTAGGAGCGAGAATCCAACAACATTATTGTAATTATGGACCAGAAAGCATCCCAGAAGATACCCCTTATTTCTGGATGCTAATTCAAAAAAGGTTGGACTTAAATCCTGACCAGCAGGAGATAGTTCCATCAGGTCCACCTGAGGAGTTGCTACTCTTTCAAAACAGAACGGTTACAACAGGTCAGAGAATAATGATTCAGGCCTTAAAAGGGAATCTTCATCTCTCTCACTAACAACAGCGCTGAGGGACAGAGACACGAGGACAGGATTCAAAAAAAAAATAAATAAAAGGCTTAAAAAAGATGGTAACCTCGCTATCGCGCAGATTAGGAACTATGCAGATACAGAACTCTTGTCAGAAGAATGATAGTCTTCTTACAGCAATGACAGGTTTAGATCCGCCCTCAGTTCAGAGTACACCAAAAATAAAGCAGAGGTATAATGATAGCAGTGAATCTCCTCTACAAGCTTGTATTAGAGAAGCCATTAGCAGAGGAGAAGAGATGCAAGGATTTCAATTGTTCCCAGTAATGGAGCAGAGAGATGCGCAAGGAAATCTACTTAGAATACATACTCCTATATCATTTAAGTTACTCAAAGAATTAAAAACCGCTTGCGCTCAATAGGGAGCAACGGCACCCTTTACCCAGACACTGGTGGAGCATGTAGGTGTAGAAGCACTGCCACTAGCGGACTGGAAGCAGAGAGCCAAGGCTCGCCTGTCAGGAGGAGATTATCTATGGTGGAAGACCGAATTTACAGAACAATGTCAGCCCACAGCTGAGAGAAAGAGTTCGGCAGATTCCCATTTCATATGAGATGCTGGCAGGCGAAGGACCCTATACAGAAACAAATCAGCAGTTAGAATATGATATGGTAGCATATGTCCAGATCAATGCAGTGGCCAATAAGGCCTAAAATAAGCTTCCATCGTCAAAAGAACAGACTGAGGAATTATGTAGTATAAGGCAGGGACCAGATGAGTTATTTCAGGATTTTGTTTCCAGACTAACACAGGCATATAATAGATTGATTGGAGACTCAGAAGCAGGACAGATAATAATTAAACAGGTAGCATTTGAGAACGCCAATGCTATATGCAAAGCGGCTATAAGACCTTTTAAGAAACAGGGTAATATTGCAGATTATATCCGAATCTACTCGGATATTGGCCAATCATATACACAAGGAATGGCATTAGCTGCTGCTTTGCAGGGAAAGACAATTAATGATGTCTTATCCCAGCAGGGAGACCTAGCCCTAGGGAGAATGCAAGCTACAGGAACACCTGGAGGCTGTTTTGGAGGCAGTCTTATGGGACATCAGGTCAGACGATGTCCTGATAGGAGAGCAAGCCCTAGGACTAGAAAAGAACCAGGATTGTGTAGAAGATACTGGAGAGGAAAGCATTGGACTAGCGAGTGCAGATCAAAAAGAGATGATCTAAAAAATCCCCTTTCAGGAAACGGATTCAGGGACCAGCCTCAGGCCCCGCGACAAATTTATGGGGCAATTCAGCAATCTGTACCACCACAAGGAGATCAATACAGGACCTTTTCAGAGCCACCCCAGGTAGCACAGGGCTCCACCTCAGTTCAGCTGTATACATGGTTCTAAAGCCTGAGATGGGGATGCAAGCTCTCCCCACAGGGGTCTTTGGGCCTTTACCAAAAGGCACTGTAGGGTTGCTGCTAGGGAGAAGTAGCGCAACTGTGCAAGGGATCTCAGTAGCTCCTGGAGTTATCCATGCTGACTTTGAGGGAGAAATCAAGGTGATGACTCACTCACCAAGTGGAGTTTCTGTAGTAAAAGCAGGTCAGAGCCTTGCACAATTAATATTACTTCCAGCTGTGCAAACCAACAATCTGAGTAAGAGAGAAAAGAGAGGAAAAGACAGATTTGGTTCATCTGATGCATATTGGGTACAAGCCACAGGTCATCAGAGACAAGAACTCACTTTGTTTATTAATAAAAAAAGATTTTCTGGCCTTCTAGATACTGGCTCAGATATTTCAGTTATAACCACCAGCCAGTGGCCTTCTAAGTGGCCAAAAATGGAGACTATTACACAGCTACAAGAAATTGGTCAGACTAGAAATCCTAAACAGAGTAGTAATAAATTGCATTGGAAAGATGAGAAAGGTCATAAAGGAACTTTAAAGCCATATATCCTTACTTACCTGTAAATTTATGGGGCAGAGACATAATGTCCAAAATGGGAGTATATTTATATTCTCCCAGCACAGCTGTTACTAATCAGATGTTTCAACAAGGATTATTACCTAATCAAGGTCTAGGCAAGGATTATTACCTAATCAAGGTCTAGGCAAGGGAAAGGTTGATCATGTCGTACCAGACAGTAGACCTCCTACAGCAGGATTAGGGTATTTTTAGGAGAGGTCACTGAAAGACCTGCACTCCATGCAGACCCAATAATATAAAAAAGTGATGATCCTGTGTGGATAAACCAGTGGCCTCTAACACAAAAAAAATTACAAGCTACCCAGCAGTTAGTGCAGAAACAGCTAGATAGTGGACATATTTCACTATCTAATTCACCATGGAACTCTCCAATTTTTGTTATAAAAAATCAAAAAAGTGGAGATTAATTCAGGATTTAAGGGAAGTTAATGCAACCATGCAGCCAATGGGAACATTACAACCAGGGCTGCCATCTCCAGCAGCCATACCAAAGGGCACACATAAAATTATCTTAGACTTGAAAGATTGTTTTTATACCATTCCTTTAGCGCCACAAGATTGTCAAAGATTTGCTTTTAGTATTCTTTCAGTTAATTTCAGAGAGCAAATGAGGAGATATCAATAAAATGTTTTACCCCAAGGCATGCACAATAGTGCCACTTTATGCCAGAAGTTCATAGCTCAAGCTATACAGAAAGTTAAAAATCAATTTCCACAGGTTTATGTTATTCATTATATAGATGACATTCTGCTTGCTCATAGAGATGAGGATATTTTACTAGAGACATATGGATTGTTACAACAGAGCCTAAGCAATGCAGTGTTAGTCATTGCTCCTGAGAAAGTACAGAGGCATCCACCTTTTCAGTACTTAGGTCATATGTTATACCCCCAAAAAATTAAGCCTCAAAAGATAGAAATTAGGAAGGATGACTTAAAAACTCCTAATGACTTTCAAAGGCTATTAGGAAATATACAATGGCTGAGGCCTTATTTAAGGTTTCCTACAGGAGACCTTGAGCCTCTAAGTAAAATGCTTAAAGGAGACAGTGATCCAAATTCCAGCAGGCAGCTTTCAGAAGCTGCCAGATAGACTCTCTCACAGATAGAGCAGGCTATACAGAAACAGCAAGTATGCTATACTGATTATAGCCAAACATAATCATGTATTTTACCCACAAAGCTAGCTCCTACAGCGGTTTTATGACAAAACGGACTACTTATGTGGCTGCATCTTACTGTATCACCAGTAAAAGTATTAAATCCTTATTTTAAAGCAGTAGCATGCTTAACACAAAAGAGCAGGATAAAATCTAAAAAATATTTTGACAGAGAATCAGCTGTGATCAATGTTCCTGAAACTAAGCAGCAAATTAAATGGTTATTCTAAACTAGTGATTCTTGGGCAATTGCATTTGCTCAGTTTCAAGGTCAGATTAATAATCTTTTCCCAGCTGACCAGTTGCTGCAGTTTACTCAACTGCATTCATTCATTTTTCCTAAAACAGTAGCAAAGAATCCCATAAAGGATGCTTTGTTGATATTCACTGATGGTTCATCTAATGGGAAGGCTGCTTATGTAGTCAATGAAAAAGGACATGCAATACAGACAGAACCAGCTTCAGCTCAAATAGTTGAGTTGCAAACTGTAGCTCTGGTGTTTAAGAATTTTGCTAATAAGGCTTTTAATCTATATACTGATAGCTGGTATATTTATAATGTGTTGCAAGTTTTGGAAACAGTGCCATATATAGAAACTAGCAATGAACAAGTTAAGATATTGTTTCAACAGATTCAGGAAGCCATACAATGTAAAAAGTTACCACGTTTTGTGGGACATATCAGAGCACATTCAAGTCTTCCTGGTCCACTAGCTAAAGGTAATGCTCTAGCTGACGAACTTACAAGAATAATTGGTCTATCTCAGATTAAACTTGCTCAGCAATCGCATGCTTTACACCATCAAAACAGCTTAAGTTAAAAAAAAAACAATTTAATTTGACCAAAAAAACTGCTCACCAAATTGTTAAGCAATGTAAAAGATGGCCACAATATCTACCTGTGCCTCATTTGGGGGTGAATCCCCGAGGACTGCTTCCTAACCACATATGGCAGGTGGATGTAACTCATGTTACTGAGTTTAAAAACTTGAGATATGTGCATGTGACAATTGATACGTATTCAGGATTCATAATGGCCACAGCACAAACTGGGGAAGCTGCCAAGCATGTAATAACTCATTGCTTGAAATGCTTTTCTTGCATGGGAACCCCAAAAGTAATAAAGATGGACAATGGATCCGGATATGTTAACAAAACTTTTCAAAAATTTTGTACTCAATGGAATATCATTCATAAGACTGGCTTATAATCCTCAAGGGCAAGGAATTGTGGAGCGTGCACATAGCTCCTTAAAAACACAACTCCAAAAAATAAAGACAGGGTAATTGTATCCTCAGACGCCACACAATGCCTTAAATCATGCATTGTTTATGCTAAACTTTCTAAATACAGATGTCCATGAGTGATCAGCTACGGACAGACTGTGACATAATAAAACAAAGACACCTTTGTTAAAGCAAGGTGGAGGGACCCTTGCACTGGAATATGGAAAGGGCCAGATCCCATATTAATATGGAGTCGAGGCCATGTCTGTGTTTTTTCCCAGGAGGAAAACCAGGTTTAGATGGCTTCCAGAGAAATTGGTTCGGTCCATTCAGCAAAAGGACAACAGACCTGAGGACAGCATAGCTGATAACCACCCAAGGAGGAACCAGTAATCCAGCTTTCCCAGCCCCCACAGAGAGGAACAGCTGAGTGAGACCTACAGCTGCCCTTCTGCCTCCAGAGACTTCGGACAGAGAAACCCTGCTGAAATGAGCTTCACTAGGCTGTCTGCAGCTTGCAGTGGTTTGAACCTGTTTGCTTCAGAACTGAGATGCAGACTGACACAGAACTCAGTTTTGGTTAAAATATAAAACCTAAGAACTAAAACCTAAGCTTTCCCCTTAGGGAAAGAGAGACACAAAATAAAGAATGACTAAAAGCCCTCTTCACTTAAGAGGAAGACAAACTAAGGGCTTAACAGCTGCTCAGAGACTAAAAATGATATTTGATAACAGCAGATGGTATTGTACTCTTACCGGTAATGACCTGATATTTACAACTACACATAAGATGATGAAAAAAAATTTGGTATTGACCAATGGTACTAAAAAGTCAATACTAACCAAAATAAAAATAAAAAATCTAAAAAAGGTCGGTACTAACTGACAAAATATAAAATTATGATACAAAAAATGATAATTGGAGAGTCGGTACTGACTGACAATACAAACTATGACATAGAAAAAGATAATTGGAGATTCAGTATTGACCAATGATGCAAAAAAATTATGATTTTGACTTGTTGCTATTGACAATTACTAAAAAGAGGTTGTGACACAGCAAATGTTGAGAGTTGATACATATACTAAAAACGTTAAATCTAAATGGTGCTCTAAACCAGCAAAAAAAACCATTTTCAACTCGGGCGATTCTACTCTCCTTTAAAATAGGAGACTATAGCCTTTGGGAGCATAATTATTCATAAAGCATTATGATTTATCCTGACAAAAGGTGTGGCTATTGAGACACAGGGCCTGAAAGTATATTTCTCTCCACTAATCTCTTTTCTTTACAGAGATCGACAGTCAATGACGAGTTTAAAGCTTTCTCTTTCCCAGATGCCCAAGACAGGAGCTGGCATGTGTCAATGCCTGTTTCCAAAGACAAAAAAAAAATGGGTAAGGGAAGAAGACTTTGCCCAAGCCAGGCACAAACCGTCTGTCCTGTTACAAAAACAAAGGGGTTATTAAAATTTAATAAGAGAGAATGAATTGTGGGCCCATATTTCATACAAGATATTTACAGGCAGGCATCCTGGCCATGCTTAATTTCCAGGGCAGCTGCAGACCTGCCACAAACTAGCCCCATGACAAAGGCCAGGAGGTATGGCTCCTTCCCCTTTATTATGATGTAGATTGCCTGGGAAGAAGTATTGATTCCAAAGCTGGTGAATTAAGTTGCAGGTGTTTTCGGTAGCCCCGCATCCCCGAAAAAGAAATATTAATGAGTATTCCACCTTGGTTTACCTGGGGGATAAGAGGTTTTTTGTATAATAAACACGGGTAGATCTTGAGAAATGGAAAAAGCCTGAGATGCCCTTCTGAGATGACTGTGTAAACTGTGTCTCATTATTCCACGCGCCTCCGTACCAATCACTTAGGGTAAATTAATAGTTTCTATGTTGGGGCCACAGACTCCGACAAAGCCTAAACAAAAGCTCTAATCAACTGGTTTAATAGAACAAGATAGTGACACTAAACTGGATTGTTTTAAAGATCACGACTGGCTCTGTCTGACTTTTTCTCTTATAATGATCCCCAAGGGACCATCTGATAAAGGATTTTGGTTGTATCGCAGCACCGTTGGCGTACATGGAACACCACGTTTGGAGGAATCCTTTTATCTAGAATGCATGTGAGTGTGTGGATGTTTGGAGGTGAGGAAGGGATTTGAGGACACTTGACCCCCTTAGCGGGCAATAGGAGTATTCCCAGGAGCTATTAATGCTCGGCTGCTGCTCCTTGTGAACATGGACGATTGGTGGAAGGCTTTCTGGGCCTTGATCAGATTGCGAACCCGCCGCTGCTGCTGGAGCCAGTAGAGCATCTCCACTTTGTCCTGCTTCATCTTCTCTAGGTAGCGCCGCCCCTTAAAGGTCACTGGCTCCCCAAAGACTAACTCTATCTTTTCCAGCAAGGAAATCAAAGAAGACTCCATTAGATTCAACTTCCTTTGGATATGGCTACGGCACCGATTCTCCTCCAGGAGTCGACTCAGCATCAAATCAGGCTTTTGGAAGAACCGGTTGGGGTCAGAGGCTTGTCGTTCAAACCACTCCAGTCTCCCTAGCAACAACTCCCGCATCTGAATGGGCTTCAGGACCCGCTCCCAGGCCCTGATCAATGCTGGTAGCTGCTGCAGGCGTGCATTGGAACTGTACTTAATGACCATGTCCAGCCGGCTCTGGTCAGGGACTTCCAACATGACCCACAGTCGTTCTAGACGCTGCTGCAGGCTTAGGATGTGGGTTTTCCCAAATCCTGAGCTGTCCTCTATCACTGAGCTCCAATCCCACTCTCCTGGCACAAATTCTGGCTCTTCATCATCCAGCAGGGGAGGAGGGTGCTGAATCTCCAGGGACTCTTTGGTAGGGACCGGTATCTCCACAGGAGCTTCTTCTTTATACATTTGAAAGATGACATGGAGGAAATCCGTCTCCTGAGTGGTGAGGTACTTTAAGTAGTCTTCCGCAGATACAGAGGTTTTCCACCAGTTCATCCATACACCCCTGTTTGGCCGCTTGTCCCAGCTTTTGCGCTTTTGGAATAATGTGAGAGAAGGCACCTTCTCCAGGCACAACAGCTGAGTGCTTGTTCTCTTGGAGTAAAATCCAACCAGATTATGGTTGATGACTGGGCTATGTTTATCTTGGTATATAAAAGCTGAGGACAGGTAGGTAGAACAATCTTTATCTGCTGAGGGCTCGATCTGAGGTCCTTCATCAAAAGAGAAGTGACTAGTAGAGACTCGGCTCATCAATTCCTTGTATACCTCTTTAGTGCTATTGCCAACAAGACGATCAGCATCCATTTCTTCGATGGCTTTGCAGTCCAGTTCCCCAGTCAGGTGGTTATATAGGACTCCAGCCCCCTCCACGTGGAAAGTGTCAGAAAAGTATCTGTCCGAGAGCTGCACAGTAGCCACTTGGACCACCACCTGATTGTGTAGCTTCAAAGTAATAGTCACTGGCTGTGGGTAAAGTGGAGTGATTCTTGGGGGGTGGAGATCCCACTGTCCAGAGGCTTCTTCTTCCTGTAGGCTCTTCAGCATTTTCTGCAAGTCCTCTATGTGGTCCTGGGCAGTCAGGCGCCTGGTAAGGACCCCGAGGAGGGGGGGCAGGCCCGATTCCAGCGGTGAGTAGTGAGCCCACTCCATGCTCTTTGTCCTCTGCTTCAGATCCTCAGCCACCATGTCCCCAAACTGCAGTGGTTTACTCTCTGGAGCCAAAATCAGTGGGGTGAGTGGATGAGGGGAGAGAGGAGGGAGGCCCAACTCATCTGCCAGACTCCACCCTTCATGAAGACAGGGCATGGACTGGCTCCTGGGGAGCCTGGGGTAGATTCGGGAAGTGGGGAAGGGGGGCATCTCACTTCTGGGAGGAGAATGGCTAGGCAGTGGTACCATCTGTGAGGGACTCACTTCAACTTCTTTTTCCTTTTTCATGGAGGGCACCCAGAGAAGCCGCTTTCTACTCTTCAGCTGGGGGATGGATTTCAACTCCTTCACTGAATCAGGTTCGGGCTCACTGTGGAAATCATATGGGCGGCTGAGTAGGACTAGGTAGTTCAGGTTGAGGCTAGAGCATGGCACTTGGTCCAAGCCGGTGCTATGAGGCCAGGGGATTGGACAGAGTTTGAAAGTCCCAGGAGGACAGACTGGGGGGCGCAGCTTGGATAAGCCTCTCTGGGTCTGCTCTAAATTCAGCAGGGTCTGAAAATCAGCCAGCAGGGAGCGGTAGACATCGGGACTGGTGAGGAAGACTGTGCAATCCCTGGCAAGGTTGGCTGCCAATCGGCTGAGGGTGGCTGATTCTGTGAAGACCCTTCTAGTGGCCGGCAGGGTCACCAGCAGGTGCAGATAGCGTATGAAGAGCTGCTCACTACAGATCAGTACGTAAGACTCCAGCCGCTTCCGTAGCTTCTGGTTGTTCTCGTAATTCAAAATAGGTTCTGTAGGAGGTTCCCGCCAGCTACACTTCAGCTCCTCTAGGATAACCTGAGTGAGACGGAGTCGATCCTTGGGAGTCACCCGCGCCGCCCGCCCACTGCCTGCAAGTCTCTTTGATACCTGGCGGCACAGCGGCCCCACTTTTAGCTTCGCGAGTGGGATGGATTGCAAAGTCGAGACCTCCTGCAAGGGGCGCTTCGGAGGTTCTGGAGGCGGCTCCTTGCGTGGGAAGAGCGACAATGGACTCAGCAACCGGTGGTAAATCGTCTTAAGGTCAGGCTCCTGATTCTGTGGCTCCATCTTTACGCAGGTGGCGCCCGCTGAGCCTGTAGAGGACGCCAAATGGTTACTAAGGAAACCAGGTCCGATGGCATCAATGCGCCTGCGCAGCCGGTACCCCTTCTGGGTTGACTGTGGGCCTGGGCCTAGCATGCGCACGCGCCAAGGAGGTGGAGCAAAGGGTGGCTCCCGAGGCTCCGCCCACCCCACAAAAGTGAGCAGTGTTGGTCTCTGGACTTCAGTTGTTTTGCGGCCCAGGCGGTTGACTACGTCCAGGATGGCTTCGGATTCTGGGGACGGTGGGACCATGTGCGCAGTGAGTGAAGGTTTCTTGTGGAGCCTCGCATAGCTTCAGCCCTTGGGGGTGATCGTTATCTTGGGAAGCCTGGAAAGATCAGGCTCCTGGGCAGGGGTGAAATCCCGGGGTTAGGATAGGTATGCCCCTCGCATTGTGGGTGGGGGAGGGTGAGACCACCATCCTGGAATGCCCGAGACATAATGAAGAAGGAACATGAACAGAAGCCATGTGCGGTGGGTGCCCAGAGTCATCCTAGGGAAGGTGGTGAATCAGGGTAATGCCTGACGTGTACCTCGGCCCTGCTGCCCTTACAGCTGGAGTTTGCAGTGCAGATGACCTGTCAGAGCTGCGTGGACGCGGTGCACAAGACCCTGAAAGGAGTGGCAGGTAGGAGCAGAATAGACCTTTCTGGGATCAGCCCAGAGCTTTGTCTTTAGCAATACACCTGTTGTTACAGATTCAGAAAGATATCTAGAGAACGAAAGGAAACTTCTCAGAGTCACACAGAGACCCAAAGGCAGAGTCCAGCATGCTGGTCTCAAACTTGGCTTGCCAAAACTCTGTACTAACTCTGCTCCTCCCGCCGCTGAGCTCAGGAGGTAGCCAGAGTGTGTAGCTCCTCCTATCGAGGGCGTTCTGGGGAACATCTGTGGTCTTGCTTGGGAAACACCATCGTTCTGATAAAGCAAACAGCAGTCTTGGCCCAACTTAGGGAGCTTATTTGCGGGTGACCTGGCACAACTGGAAAGATGGAAGGCAGAATCGTCTTCAGGGCACGGAAACTGGCTTTAAAAAAAAAATCTGTTAAATATTCATCCAACCTTTCAGCAGGTGTAGATTAGACACTGGGGCTTCTTAGGAAAAACCTTTACCCCTATGCTCAGGTAAAGATCATACAAGCTTTGCCAAAAGAGCATTCACAGAATGCTTCCTTGGGAAGCCACTGTGGGAATGGGAAGGAAGGCGATTAGAAGGGTCTGAAGCCCGGTCGCTGCTTGGGGGCGGGGCGGTGTGTATAGCAGTGAGACAGGAGTTTGATCTGTTTGCATTCAAATGCCCTCTTTGCCACATACTAGCACAATGGCTTCATGCTTGCTTTCTATGCCTCTGTTTCTGCAGTGTTTGAATGATATTCATAACTCAGAATTGCCATGAAGAATGAATTAGTTGATGCAAGTCTTGAGCATGTAGTGAGAGCCCAGTTAATCTCAGGGAACTGTGAGAGGGAAGGCTTACAGAGGAGAACTGGGGGAACTGGTTTTTTCTTTTCTTTGTTTTTTTTTTGGAGATAGCCCTGGCTGTCTTGACCAAGTTGGCCTTTGACTCACAGAGATCTGCTTGTCTCTGCCTCCCTAGTGCTGAGAAAGGTGTGCGCCACCACCATCTGGTCTGGAACCGAGTTTTTAATTTATTATTAGTGAATTCGTGTATGGTGTGTTTGTGGGAGGGGAGTTGTGCATGTGGAGGTCAGAGGACAACTTTGTGGATTTGTTCTCTGCTCCCAGCTGTCGGTCTTGTGCCAAAAATAGTTTACCTGCTGAGCTATCTGGCTGGCCCTGGGGCAGCAGATTTTTTCTTAAGGTTTATTTTTATTTTTTAAATTTGTTTTATTTTATATGTGTGTGTGTGTGTGTGTGTGTTTGCTTGCATGTATGCTGGGGTTAAGGAGATGGCTGAGCTGGTAAAAATGATAGCTGCATCAGTATGAGATTCCCAGCACCTGTATAAATGCCAGACAGGTGTGGCAGCCCACCTGCAGTCCCAGCACTCAGAAGGTAGAGATAGGAATCCCAGGCAAGCTGGCTAACTAGACTAACCAAATAACTGAGTTCTGGGTTCAAGTGACAGGACCTGCCTCACCATAAAAGATAGCAATCAAGGAAAACACATGGCCTCCATATGTACCAGCCAAGTATATGCCCCCATACTCGGGAACATGCATACACACATGCATGCATATGACACACATACACACACACCAAAAAAAATCACCTTCAATTTTATGTGGAAAGATACTAAAGCAGTGGGTTTTTTATTTATTTATTTATTTTTAAGATTTACTTATTTATTATATATACAGTGTTCTGACTGCATGTATGCCTGCATGCCAGAAGAGGGCACCAGATCTCATGGTACTTGGTTGTGAGACAGCATGTAGTTGCTGGGAATTGAACTCAAGGCCTCTGGAAGATCAGCTAGTGCTCTTAACCGCTGAGCCATCTCCAGCTCCAAAACAGTGGTTCTTAACCTGTGGATTGCGACCCCTTGGGGGTTGGACAACCCTTTCACAGGCGTTGCATATCAGATGTCCTTCATATCAGATATTTACATTATGATTCATAATAGTAGCAAAATTATAGTTATGAAGTAGCCATAAAAATAATTTTATGGGGGCTGGAGAGATGGCTCAGCAGTTAAGAGCATTGCCTGCTCTTCCAAAGGTCCTGAGCTCAATTCCCGGCAACCACATGGTGGCTCACAACCATCTGTAATGAGGTCTGGTGCCCTCTTCTGGCCTGCAGGCACACACACAGACAGAATATTGTATACATAATAAATAAATATTTAAAAAAATAATAATTTTATGGTTAGGGGTCACCACAACATGAGGAACTGTGTTAAAGGGTCTCAGCATTAGGAAGGTTGAGAACCACTATACTAAAGAGTCAACAAAGAAAACAGGGAACCCATAGATAGGGTTCTTGAGCAGACTAAGGAGAAGTGAAGTGTCTAGGATAAGTGCTGAGACCTGAATGTGTTTTGCACACACAGCAGATAAGGTTTTTTGATAGCCTGGCCTGGGCATAGGGTGGATTCCCACACCCAAGAACTCCCAGGAGGATCTGATACTGTACTCCTGATATGGGAGGGCCAGAATGGAATGCTTTTGTGGCTTATCCCCTCTTAAATTCCCAACCTCAGTCTGAACCGCATGGTCAGGCCAGGCTTTGGTAGGGCTCAGTGAGGAGAAAAGAGAGGCCACAGTTACTGTCTGGCAGATGTAAAGTTGGAGCTTCTCCCACTTGCCCCAGGGAGGAGAGTAAGGCTCTCTTGCCCAAGGCCTTGGGTAACTCTCTTGCTCAGTGTGTTCTGTACACTGAAACTCTCCTGCCCAGCTATGAAAAAGCCAATCTGGTTTCACCTCTCAGACTAGAAAGCATGGTTATCAGAAGTCTTTTTTGGGGTGTCGAAGAAACCCACTAAAGCCTTGAAATTGCTCTGTGTTCAACTAAAGTCCCACTTGTCTGTTTTCCCAGCGAGAATGCTTTGCAGGAAGTAGCAGGCCCTACTACATCTTGGAAAAGCTTTGACCAGAATGAGCTACTTTTAATGAAATGGCTCCCTCTCCATTAGATTTTCTCTTACTATTTCAAAACACACAAAGGATTGTAATCAGTGCCGGTAGATTGCTCAGCAGAAATGGGAGTTACAGTAGAAGGTGCACGTGTGGGTTAGGGAGTTCTAGGAAGCCTGGTCTAGGGCCCTTCTTAGGGTGAGTAGAAGGTTTGGGTTAATTGTTTTTGCTCTGTAGCTAAGCTGTTTGGACTGAGTTGCAGTTCTGCAGCCTACCTAATTTAAAAAAAAATTGCTTCATTGTTCTGTGCCTTGATATCCTTATCTGTAAAACAGAGATCAATTCCCAGGCTACTGTAAATATGAAATGAAGCAATGTAGGTAAAACAACACCAAAAAAAAAAAAAGAAAAGAAAAAAGGGCTTAATGGGCTGGAGGAATGACTCAGTGGGAAGAGCACTGGCTGCTCTTGCACAGGACCTGGATTCCATTTCTGACACCAACATGGTGGCTCACAGCAGTCTGTAACTCTACTTCCTGGGGATCCAATGTCCTCTTAGGGCCACTGCAGGTGCTGCATGCAAATGATGTGCATATACTCATGTGGGCAAAACCCTCATGCACATAATAAATAAATCTTCAATAAAAAAAGAGACCTTAGTCCATGGTACGTGCTCAGTGTCAGCTCTCAGGATGGAGTGGTGGTCCTTCCTTTGTTTTTTGTTTTGTTTTGTTTTGTTTTTCAAGACAGGGTTTTTCTGTGGCTTTGGAGCCTGTCCTGGAACTAGCTCTTGTAGACCAGGCTGGCCTCAAACTCACAGAGATCTGCCTGCCTCTGCCTCCCGAGTGCTGGGATTAAAGGCGTGCGCCACCACCGCCCGGCAGGTCCTCCCTTTGTTAATGTGTGTAACAGCCCATGCTCAGTATCAGCTCTCAGGATGGAGCAGTGGTCCTCCCTTTGTTAACGTGTGTAACCGCTTTGTAGAGCTAAAATTCACCTGCTGCAACATTCCCCCATTTGAAGTATACAGACCAGTTAATTCAGTCAGTGAGCTATACAGCCATCATCTCTATTGGTTACATAGTCATTACTTTCTAACGAAATCCTCTATTGCCTTCCCATTCCCCCACCCTGTCCTCTGATCTACTTCCTGTCTGTATCATACACTACATGTGGTCATTTGTGGCTGGGTTGCATGTAGCAGAATGGTGCCCTCATCTGTGCTGCAGCGTGTGCTTGTACTTCATATCTTGTCATGCAGTTGGTGGACATCCGGGTAGTGTCCACCTCTCAACTGTCATTAATAATGCTGATATAATTAGCCCACCTTTTAAAATTCATCTACCTGCCTGCTTGGTGGGGGCACCCATGCCACAGCGTGTGTATGGAAGGCAAAGGGCAATTTTGTGGGGCCAGTTCTCTTCTTCCACCTTTATATAGGTTCCAGGTTAGCCCACTTTTATTAAGATTTCTTAATAAGGAATTTTCTATGTTTCTAAGCCAGGTGTGGTGGGATATACCTGTAACCCTAGAATTTAGAAAGCTGAGGCAGAGGAATTAATTACCTCAAATTCAAAGCCAGGCTGGGCTAATACTGAATTCCAAAGTAGCCTGGGCTACAGAGTGAGACCCTGCCTCAATAAACCAAAAAGTAAGATATCTGACATGCAATACAAACTCAAAAGGTTGTGGGGGGGACTGGAGTGTAGCTCAGTGACAGAGTACTTGTCTAGTGTGAGAGGCCTTTGAGTTCCACTCCTCACATTACACATTACTCACAGGACTCACAAAAATACCACACCAAGTTCTTAGTAATAGAAAGGAGCTTCCAGGTTTACCTCTGGTTATATGAAGCTTTGTAGAGATGGGGATGGGGAAATGCTGTACCATCAGCCTGTGATGCCAACCCTCTCCTGCCCTCTCCCTCTGCCAGGTGTCCAGAGTGTGGAAGTGCAACTGGAGAACCAAATGGTGTTGGTGCAGACCACTCTTCCCAGCCAGGAGGTGCAGGCGATCCTCGAAAGCACAGGGAGGCAGGCTGTACTTAAGGGCATGGGCAGCAGCCAGTTACGTGAGTGATGCTTATGGTCACTTGGCCTCTGGGGTTGGCGGGCTGGAGCAAGAACTGGTATAATCTAAGCTCAGGAATTTTAGGATTGGGCCCGATTGGCTTTGGGGAGTTATGAAAGTTATGTGAGATTCCTTCCCTGCCCTTTCTGAGCTGCCAAAAGGACAGGATGTTAATCCTATGGAACAAGATTAAAGACCATTACCCAAATTCTTTTAGTTGAATTAAGCAAACTTTATTTTCTGTTAGATAGGGCTATCTTCCTAAAGCAAGGTTTGAGAAAATAGCTTTGAACATAGGAAAAAGTGGGGCTTATGAAGCCCCCAAAATGGCAAAGCTAGGGGTTCTAAGGCTTGGGTAACTTGGCATAACATCTTACCTTCTCAGGGTGGAGGGAGGGTGTAGAACACGTCAGAATCCAGAAAATTGGTTGATGCATGGTCAAACCCAAGTTTTATAGAAAACAGTAATGAACTTATTTTGACCTTCTAATAAGATGGCTTTTAATCTTAAGATGGAATCAGGCTGGTTCATCAGGGACTGGGTGAGATGGAAAAACAGTAAGCATTTCATACCTTGCAGAGAATCTGGGAGCAGCAGTAGCCATTCTGGAGGGCCGTAACGCCATACAGGGGGTGGTCCGCTTCCTACAGCTGACCTCTGAGCTCTGTCTGATTGAGGGAACCATTGACGGCCTGGAACCTGGGCTGCATGGATTCCATGTCCATCAGTATGGAGATCTCACAAGGGACTGCAATAAGTAAGTCATCTGTAGCATCCCTGTAGCTACACACTTTCATTTTCTGTCCTCAAAAGTTCTCTGGTGGGGGCATGTATACACAGGCCCAGTGTACACATGAGGAAACTGAGGCCTAAAGAAGTTATAAGTGACATATGAAAGGCCTCAGAGGATTTGAGTCAAGATCTGAAATAGAAAGTGACTCCTGGACACAGGAAAGGAAGAGGCCCTGTGTCTATCAATATCTTCTGTAACATGATTGGTGTTTACTCTTCTGTGTCTCCTGAAGCAGAAACTCAAGGAAGGTATAATCCATGTGCTAATTTCTATTCTTTGCCCAAATCCTGGCATTCAATCTGTTGAATGAATGAATGAGTGACTGAATAAAGGCTTGTCAGAGGGCCCAGACACTACTGTTTGGATACCTATTTGCTAATTTTCATCCTTAGCTGTGGGGACCATTTTAACCCTGATGGAGCATCTCATGGGGGCCCTCAGGACACTGATCGGGTAAGTGTAGGTTTGGTCTGGGTTTGGGCATAGAGGGAATCCAGGGACTCAGAGGTAGGCAGGCAGTTCTTGGATCTTGGACTGTGATTGCTTTATGTGTGGGTCTTTCCCTCTCATCTGATGTTGATTAGCTTAGTAACTTTATACTTCTTGTGCCTGCCCTGAGGACGTTCATAGTCTAGTGGGGGAACTCTATGGTTGTGTAGAAAGGTATTCTTGACAGGGAGCCTTGGGGCTTCTTTCTTTTCCTTTCTTCTTCCTTCCTGCCCCCATCCCCTCTTCCCTTAGCCCTTTCCTTTTTTGTAGTGCTAGGCATAGAACCTAAGGCCACACACATGCTAACACAAGTTGCTCTGCCATTGAGCTGCATTCCCAGTAACACTGGGGTTTCATTTTCCACCATAGAATTCTTATTCTGTCTTCAGGGAGTTTTCTGCCACCTTAGTGCTCTTTGTCTTAGCTGAGTGCATCTGTACTGTTAATTTTTCCATTGTTTGGTTGAGCAGGAAGGTCATGGTGGAGCAAGGAGGTCATGGTGGAGAACAGTTCACATCATAGTAGCTAGAAAATAGAGAAAAGGGTCACAGAAAGAGGACAGGCAAGATCCCACCCTGGAGGACATTTCTCCAGGGATCTATTTCCTCCAACCAAGCCCCACCTCCTACCTTCACCATCTCCCAGTAATGCCAATATATTGTGAATCCATTAAGGGATTAATCCACTGATTATGTCAAAGCCCTCATGTCTGCACATCCAGAAGTGTGCTTTACATATTTCTTAGATGTTTGTCAATCTGATCAAATTTATAATCAAAATTAGCCAACATAAGAACATTGCTTTTTAGCTGGGCGGTGGTGGCTCACGCCTTTAGTCCCAGCACTTGGGAGGCAGAGGCAGATGGATCTCTATGAGTTCGAGGCCAGCCTGGTCTGCAAGAGCTAGTTCCAGGACAGGCTCCAAAGCCAGAGAGAAACCCTGCCTCGAAAAACCAAAAAAAAAAAAAAAAAAAAAAAAAAAGAACATTGCTTTTTCCCTCGGAGATTTTCTGTTCCTTAGTGCTCTGCTGCACATCTCTTAGCACCGCCTTTCTCAGGGGAGTCCTCCTCCCTGTACTTGGAGATAAAGATGAATTGAGTTCTGGTTCCAGGAGCTGAAAACCCCAGTTCCTTCTTAGATCCTCTCAGGACTCCAGAATTCATTTTAATTTTCTATCATTTTTGTTTGTTTGAGGTAGGGTCTTCTCCATTCGTCTCCCTGGGTCCTTCATACTTTCTATGGCTAATTCTTGTCAACTAGTCACTGGCTCTGCCCCCTGACCCAAGCTTAATTTTATTAACACAGTCTCAGAGTGTCACAGTGAGATCAAATATCCTACAACATGACGCATCCCTAGTTGGCCTGGTACTCACTGGGTAGACGAGGTTAGAGTCACACTTCCAGTGCGCTGCCTTCCTTTGCCTCCCAAATGCTAGGTTTAAAGGTGTGCACCATGATGCACAGCTCTAAAGATGAATTTTTGTTTTGCTCATATGTATAATATATGTCTCCATATGTGTGGATAGCACATTGTGTATGGCTTCCTATGGGAGCCAGAAGAGGGTGTTGAATCCCCTGGAGCTGGAATTATAGGTAACTGTGAGCCACCCAACATGGGTGCTGGGTACTGAACTTGGGTCTTCTGAAAGAACAGTAAGCACCCTTAACCACTGACCCATCTCTCTAGCCTTACAATTCTAAATATTTTCATACACTTTACTGGTTGAGTACTCCTAATTAAAAATAATCTAAACTCTTATCAGAGTCTTAGAATTCTTAACATCTAGATGTGGGATCTGCAACAGAAGTGCTCGACTTGTACCACAGTTCCATGGGGTTGGGATGGACAGCTTGTACCATGATTCCACTGATTTTTGTGCCAGGAAGTTATGAACTGGCATCAAGACAAACAGCAGGGCACAGTGACTCATGCCTGTCATCTCAACATTTGAGAGGTAGAGAAAGGAAGACCAAAACTTCAAGGTCATCCTTGGTTACATAGAGTTTGAAACTAGCCAGTGACTAGTTGACAAGAATTTGCCATAGAAAGTATGGAGGACCCAGGGAGATGAATGGAGAAGACCCTCAGGAAAGAGTAGGGAGGGACTTAGAGATTCTAGGTCTTTTTGATCTGGGGCGTGTGGAGAGACAATCTTGCTGGGTCTCTGGTTAAAAAAGGAAGGTCAGCTGATCACTCCTGCTACTTCTCTGTTCTAGCAGGCTTTTACCCCCAACATCTGACTCCCAAGTCTTTATTGGTAATAGAACAATTTAGGTAAAAACACTTGGCGTCCAACACATGGCACGAAATTACACAGCAGCTTCTGAAGCTGGCACTTCTCCCCGACCTCCTGCAGTAGCCATTTCTTGGGCAGCTTCTCTTGCCCCTGCACCTGCCCTCCCCAGGGTCATGGGCTTCTCTCACCACAAGCAATTTAAGTTTGAATCTAGCCTGAGTTCCAGGCCAAACAGGGATACACAGTGAGACTTGTCCCAAAAAAAATTTTTTTAAAGAAAATATTCTAGAATAAAACAAAATGAAACACCACCACCAAAATCCATGGACATAAGACATGTTGGTCTAGAGCATTTCACAATGTCTGTCTTGAATTTCTTTCTCTTTTTTTCTTTCCTTTCTTTCTTTCTCATTTTTTTGGGGGGGTTGTTTGTTTTTGGTTTTTCTTTCTTTTTTTAATATTTATTTATTTATTATGTATACAACATTCTGCCTCTATGTATGCCTGCAGGCCAGAAGAGGGCGCCAGATCTCATTACAGATGGTTGTGAGCCACCATGTGGTTGCTGGGAATTGAACTCAGGTCCTCTGGAAGAACAGTCAATGCTCTTAACCACTGAGCCATCTCTCTAGCCCCCTTGTTTTTGGTTTTTCAAGATAGGGTTTCTCTGTAGCTTTGGAGCCCGTCCTGGAACTAGCTGTTGTAGACCAGGCTGGCCTTGAACTCACAGAGATCCCCCTGTCTCTGCCTCTCAAGTGCTGGGATTAAAGGTGTGCACCACCACCACCCAGTTCTCCTTTAGTTTTTTGAGACAAGGTTTCTCTGCAAAACAGTTCTGGTTGTCCTGAAACCCACTCTGTAGACTAGGCTGGCCTCAAACTCACAAGAGATCCACCTGCTTCTGCCTCCTGAGTACCAGGATTAAAGACGTGCACCACCACCTGGCAGGCTGTGTGTCTCTTAAAACATGTAACTCATTTTTGGACCTTTGACAGCTCCATACTTTTCTAACGATCAAAGTTCTTCCTCCCTGGGGCTGGAGAGATAGCTCAGAGGTTAAGAACACTGATTGTTCTTCCAGAGGTCCTGAGTTCAATTCCCAGCAACCACATGGTGGCTCACAACCATCTGTAATGAGATCTGGCGCCCTCTTCTGGCATGTAGGCACACATGCAGCCAGAACACTGTATCCATAATAAATAAATAAATATTTTTTAAAAAAAAGTTCTTCCTCCCTAATCTGAGGTGGGATAGCTATGTTCTCTTGTCTATTTGCACAATGCCATGCTTGTGCTCAGTATGTAAGTAATGTTGCTTTGAATTAAATGCCACTAATATTGGGGCATAAAATGACAAGCATTTATTAGCTCCCAGTTTCTCTGGGACAGAAACCTGGGTTCCTCTGGCTCAAAGTCTCTTGGAGCCTCAGTCATGGAGTTCAACACAGAAAAGATCTGCTTTCCTGATGGCTATTGGCAGTTGGCAGTGTTGCTACTGGCCGGCCTTGGCTATTGGCCAGATATCAGTCTAGTGCCACACGAACTTCCCTAGATCAGCTCACCACACGACAGCTGGTGTCTCTCAGGACACGTGCATCAGAGAATGAGAGGGCATCCAACATGGACGTTAGATTCATGCTGTAATCTAGTCCAGGAAATGATCCTTGATCCAGGCCACACAAAAATGAGAAATCATAAAGAATGCAAATACAGGAAGGGGCATCTGTATGGCCTCTGACTCCTTGGGTTTTGAAGGAGGAGGAGGAACTCTGCATGTAGACAAGGTGAGCCTGGGGATGGCAGATCCAGCAGAGGAAACCATCTAAGTCATGACAGAGCAGAAATGTTCCTAAAAGACAAAGATAACCTTGGGACTAGTGTCCTTGCCCTCAGACCCCACTTGGGACAGGGGATCAGAAGGGTCTCAGGAAACAAAACCAAAGAGGATTATCCTAGGTATAGTGACACATGTTTGTAATCCCAGCATTTGGGAGGTAGACACAGGAAGATCGGGAATTTAAGGCCAGCCTTGGCTACATAGCAAGTTCAAGGCTACTCAGGGTTACATGTGACCCTGTCCCTAAAACAAAACAAAATGGGGTAAAGACATTTGTTGCTGATCCTGACAACCTGAGTTTGACCCCAGAAACCCATATGATGGAGAAAACTGTCTCCTGTAAGCTGTCTTGCTTTGATATGCAAGGGCACACATGTACACGTGTATGTGTGCATATGCACGTGCGCACACACACACACACACACATGCAAATAAAGGTAAAAATAAAAACCAAAAAGTTATGAGTGTAGCCTCTTTGTAGAGCATATACTTAGATGTATAAGACTCTAAAATTATTTGAATTTTGAACCATTTGAGCCATCTCTCCAGAAAATGGACTAAAGATGAGCAAGACTGGAGTGGTAAAGACCACACGGTACTCAGCAAGTTTCTCCTAGATGCCAGCAGCTGACTTGTCCAGATGGAATTAAAACCAGTGTGGGCAATTACATCCAAGCCTGGCTGTCTCTTTACATACCTGCTAACAGTCTTTCAGGTTCCTTCCCTTCTCACTTTCTAGTCCTTTCTACTATACCATGGGCTTCCTCTGATACAGGAAGGAGCCTTGCCACACACTATGTGGAGACCCTTTTTGGTTCCTCAGGACCCAAGGTACAGGCTGAGCCCAGCATCCTGGGGTAACACTGAAGGCCTCTCTGACAGGTTCTTAGGGGAGGGAATTGAAAAGGCTGTTTTTCCCTGACCCCCTTGCAAGGTCATGCCTTCAGTCATACTGCCTGGCTTATTCAACCCCAGAAACATCTGGCAAGGTCCTTGCTATCTTCCCCACCTTGAATTCTCTACCACTAACGTCTTTAGCATACGACAATGTGACAAAAAATACCAGGTGCCAGCTGTTCCTCTAGATAGGATAAAGTAAAAGACAAATTTCAGTTCTTTTTTTTCCTGAGGGGGTTTGTTTATTTGTTTTTTGTTTTTTAAGATTTATATATTATTTATACAGTGTTCTGTCTGCATGTATGTCTGCAGGCCAGAAGAAGGCACCAGATCTCATTACAGTTGGTTGTGAGCCACCATGTGGTTGCTAGGAATTGAACTCAGGACCTCTGGAAGAGCAGTCAGTGCTCTTAACCTCTGAGTTGTTTCTCCTGCCCTCCCCCCCTTTTTTTTTAAGGTATAGTTTCTCTATGTAGCCCTGGCTGTCCTGGAACTCTCTGTGTAGACAAGGCTGGCCTCAAACTCATGGCCAAATGAGTTTGCCTCCCAAATGCTGGGATTAAAGATTTGCGCCACTATGACTGGAGAAGTGACATTCTTCATTGCTCAGCAGTGAGTCTGTGGGGACCAGCTCGCTCCAGTGTAGGCATTTGTGTCTGCTCATGAATTAGGCTGGAAATGATTTTTTTGCACAAATGTAGGTTTCTGTGCTCACCGCTTGGGTCCTGTCACTTCTGTGCTCACCGCTTGGGTCACCTCAACATGCAGTATTTGTTGCCCTCACTCTGTTCTGTAGTGGAGGCTCTTAAAAGTGGTGAGTATACGGGCTGGAGAGATGGCTCAGAGGTTAAGAGCATTACCTGCTCTTCCAAAGGTCCTGAGTTCAATCCCCAGCAACATGGTGCCTCACAACCATCTGTCCTCTTCTGGCCTGCAGGCATACACACAGACAGAATATTGTATACATAATAAATAAATGAATATTTTAAAAAAAGTGATGAGTATGGAAACTGGGCAGTGGTGGCTCACACCTTCAATTCCAGCACTCAGGAGGCAGAGGCAGGCAGATCTCTGAGTTCGAGGCCAGCCTGGTCTACAGCCTGGTCTACAGAGTGAGTTCCAGGACAGTCAGAGATACACAGAGAAATCCTATCTTGAAAAACAAACAAACAAACAAAAAGTGGGGAGTGTGTACACTGCTCACTATGTCTGGCAGAATGTCTGCACTGGGGAATACACACTCAGTGTGTGTGTGTGTGTGTCCTATGTATGTGGAGGCCAGAGGTTGACTTCCGTTATCTTCCTTTATTGCTCGCCACTTTATTTGTTTGAGATAGGGTTCATTGAAACTGATGCTTGCTGTTTTCACTAGACTGGCTGACTAGTGAGCTCCCAGGATCTACCTATCTCTGCACCACTTGTACTGGGGTTATGGGCATGCGCTACATGCCAAGCTTTCTCATGGCTGCTGGAATCGGAGCTCTGGGCCCCATGCTGGCCGTTTCACCAGCCTCTCTGACCTTTTTGTTGCCTTCAAGGGAGAAGCACGCAAAACCATCTCTTTGCCCCCTCATATTCTCCCCTCTTGTTCCTTGAGGCTGGGAGTCAGGTGTAGTGTGAATTCTAATTGGTCTTAATAATAAAAACCCAGAGTCAGATAGGAGGGTGAAAGCTTATCAAAGAAGCAGAGTGGCCAGCCACCAGTTCTTACCTCTCCAAATCCTCCTGTCTCCACCTGCCTTATATTCCTGTCTCTACCCCCCTAGTGCTAGGATTAAAGGCATGAGATACCAAGTGGAGGGATCAAAGGTGTGTGCCACCACTGCCTGGCCTCTGTAGTTAACTAGTGGCTAGCTCCACACTCTGATCTTTAGGCAAGCTTTATTTGTTAGAGCACAAACAAAATATCACCACAGCCAGGAAAGTAATGCTGGCCACTGTGATGATCTGAAAAACCAAACATAGCCAACTTAAGCCTTGGGGAATGGAGGATTCCGGAATAACTGGACTAAAGAACAGGAACTTAGCTAATTGGGGATGGAAGCCAGGCTAGACAACGGGCTTGTAGGGAAAGAATTGAGTCTAACAGGGAATGCTAGTTCTTTGCAGCATGTGGCTTTTTGCCCAGGATTTCACTTCTAAGGTGGTGAGTGTCCAGGATCTTCTTTGAGTCCTTGCAGGGGACACCTGCAGGAGGAAATTAGAAGCTTGGTGAAATGAGATGAGGAATCAGATCCTGGGAAGGCAAAAGATACCGGGTAGGTCATTACTTTGTAACTTTCTTTTCCCCATGGGGGTCTCATTCCAGCACCGGGGAGATCTGGGCAACATCCTGGCTGAGGCTGATGGCCGAGCCACTTTCCGGATAGAGGATAGACAGCTGAAGGTAAGATGGGGAGAGTGTGGGGCCCCTCCTCAAAGGACAGTGGAGTTGAGGCTGTTGTTTCCCTTCAAAGGTGTGGGATGTGATTGGCCGCAGCCTGGTTGTTGATGAGGGAGAAGATGACCTGGGCCGGGGAAACCATCCCTTATCCAAGATCACAGGGAACTCTGGGAAGAGGTGAGCTGTGCCACCCCCAGCTGGAGGCATTGATGTGCCAGTGGGGCACATGCAACCCTGAGGAGGCCTAGGGAAGGCCCATGCTGACCATACATCCTTCCACAGGTTGGCCTGTGGCATCATCGCACGCTCTGCTGGCCTTTTCCAGAACCCCAAGCAGATCTGCTCCTGTGATGGCTTCACTATCTGGGAGGAGCGAGGCCGGCCCATTGCTGGTGAAGGCCGAAAGGACTCAGCCCAGACCCCTGCTCACCTCTGATCAGGGCCTCATCTCAGGTCATTTTGTCTTCCTAGCTGAACATCTACCTGCAGAGGAAACAGGGAACCTTGCTTGTGTAGGCCTAGGAGAACTAAGTACAGGGCAGGTAGGGGTTGCTGTATCCTTAGCAAATTAAATTGTTATTTTCATATGGCACTTTGTGTTTCTGTGTCTCTTAATGGGCTTGGTGAGTAGAATCTCTCTGCTGACTGCAGCCAGAGCTACCCATTAGCTTTGATACCAAACTAACTTTAAATCCATATCCATATATGTGTGTGTGTGTGTGTGTGTGTGTGTGTGTGTGTGTGTGTATTCTCCTCATCTTCCTTGGAGTCATATGTCTGTGTGTGATCTCCCTAAGCCCCTCACTGTTACTGAATAGAATTAAAAGGATTCTTGACCTAACCTGGGTCTGCGTCTCCAATAAACCTGAGATCTAGCATTAGGGCCCTTTTCTCTGTGGATGGACCCATCATATGGGAATAGGGAAACTACAGTGGCCCTTTCCTCTCTTCCTTGTCAACTGAGTATCAGAAAAAAAGTCAGAGGAATGAGGCAGATGACCAGAGAAAACCTAAGAGCTGCTGGAGCGTTCTGACCACCCTATAATCACCAAATCAGGTCATTGTGTGGTCAGCTGAGCCTGTCCTGGGATTCAAGAGGTACGCCTATGACCCCCTGCAATGCACGTCCCTTTTCCTTTAAAAGCTTAATGTCTTGAGTTGTCGTCTTTTACTCTTTTTTGTTTCTGTATATGTGGTATGCATGGCTGTGTGCATGCATGTTTGTATGTGTGTGCACATGCTTGTGGAAAGAAGTTGACATCCTGTCAGTGTTCTGTTTTGCATGAGTCCATGGAAGAATTAAGGTGACTCCAAAATGTAGTGGCATTTCATTTGTATTTTAATAAATAAAGCTTGCCTGAAGATCAGAGGGTACAGCAGCCCCACTGGTCACCCTTACAGACCAGGCAGTGGTAACACACACCTTTAATCCCAGTAGCTACACTAGTTGCCATAGAAACTGGTTGGCACACACCTTTAATCTCAGCCTAGAGAGGATTATAAAACAGGAGGGGCAGCTCTCAGTCTTAGTGTCATTCTGAGATTCCTGGAGGCAGGATCACTATTTCAGACTGAGGTCGAGGTAAGAGCCAGTGGCTGGCTGCTTTGCTTTTTGGATCTTCAGGTTGAACCCCAATTTCTGTCTCTGAGTTTATATTAATTGATTTAGTAGAGTAGCAGGGAAGCCAGCTTCTGGTGAACTGAATACCCATTGCTTCACAAAAACCTCCTTTTATTGTTACACAATTTTCACCTCTTAGCAAGTCAATTTCTGAATACCAAAACCTCTTATCTAAAGAGTTGTTTGAAGGAACCTTTTGCCCAAGCAAGCAATTCTCAGCTATGAGATATCTTGGTTTTCCAAGTCATCCCATCACTAAGTTTTGCAAAGGCTCTGAATCCTTCAGGAAGGACTCAGATAATAATCAAACACTTCAAACAATGGGCAATAATCACAAAGGGCAACAATTACAGAAGGCAGTTCAAAGCCTAGGTGCTAACATTCCGAATTCAAGCCAGCCAGCAGTGCTCTTCAACCTCCTGCTACAACATTCAGTGTCTCCCACAGTTATTCTTTGCCTTAACTATTGAAGCGGAGTCTCTCATTTGGACCCAGAGTTTACTTATTTGGCTATGCCTGTTTACTCCACAAATCTATCTCTATCTCCCAAACATTTATATAGATTTTGGGGATCCAAACACAGGTCTTCAAGCTTGTAATGGCAAGCCATCTTTCCAGCCCCTTTTGCTCTTTTTTTAAAAACAAGACTTATTTATTTTTACTTGTGTGTTTTATGTATATGTGTGCTCTATATGCGTGTTTGTCTGTACAGTGGAAGAGGCATTGGAATCCATTATAGATGGTTGTGAGCCTCAATGTGGGTGCTGGGAATTGAACTCGGGGCCTCTGGAAGAGCAACCAGTGTTCTTAACTGCTGAGCCTTCTCTCCAGCCCCCCTTTTTACTCTCTATTAATTTAATAATTCTTTTCATGAAATGTATGGCTTTTTTATTTTGTTATAAAGAGGATCATGCATAAATAACTGGTTATAATATTTTTACACATAATGTATATCATAGTTACATATTACAATATACTATGTATTACGTATGTTGCTATTTTTGTGTGTATGCACTGGTGACAAGGCATGTTAAGGCCAGAAGAAAACTTTGTACAGTTGGTCCTCTCCTTCCATCTCTGTGTGACTCTAATTCAGGCTGCCAGGTTTTAATGGCAAGTGCCTTTACCCACTGAGCCATATCATTGGCCCTTTTATTACATATTATATTATAGATCATTATCTGTATTATACATATTTGTCAGATTACTAAAATATATTTCTATTTCCTTCTCCCAGAACATATTGTTTGCTTGTTTTGAGGTAGGATCTTTCTACATAGCCCTGGCTGTCCTGGAACTCACTATGTAGATCAGACTGGCCTCAAATTCATAGGGACCACCTGCCTCTGCCCCCCAAGTGCCACAATGTCCAGCTCTCATATCTCCTAGATTTAAATTTTTTTTTTGGTTTGTCTTTTTGAGACAGCCCCAGCTATCCTTTGTAGACCAGCCTGGCCTCAAACTCACAGAGATCCACCTGCCTCTGCTCCCCAAGTGCTGGGATTAAAGGTGTTTGCTATCACTGCCTGGGCTTTTAAAAAGGAATTTTTAAAATTAGTACATAAGACAGTGAACTTCGTTAGGACATTTCATCCACACAGCATTATATCTTACACTCGTTTCCTCCAGTCAAGTTATCCAGTTATTTATTTTGTTTTTTAAAAGATTTGTTATTTTTATGTGTCTAGGTGTTTTGGCTGCATTGCATGTATGTCTGTGTACCACACGCATACCTTAAAAGTCAGAAGAGTGTCAGATCCCCTGGATACTGGAGTCACAGACAGTTGTGGACTGCATGTTGGTGCTGAATGCTGGTCCTCTGGAAGAACAATAGATGCTCATAAGCACTAAGCCATCTCTCCAGTTTTTCCTCTTCCTCCTTTTTTTTTTTTTGACAGGTTCTCTTGTAGTCTAGGTTAGCCTCTGACTCCCTTTATAGCTGAGGTTGACCTTAAATTGCTGATCTGTCTCCACTTCCCAAATGTTAAAATTACCATGCCCTGCTTTATGCCTGATTAAGAAATAATCATGGCACAGAACCTGAGTTGCACACATGTAGGAAGCTGTGGCTCTGAGCCTGAGACTGCATGAAGTGCTAGAGGGAATCTCAACAAAATCTCTTCTTGGCAGATAGCTGCTAACTAGGAAGTAGCTGTGGGTCCTAGAGCCAGGCTGCAGCAACACTCCCTGGGCCACATGAGGCTTGCTCATTCTGACAAAGCTGTTTTCATGATAGGGAGAATTATCAGACCACACACTTTGTCTCCCTTGGCCACATGGCTTAGAACCAGGCACTGGTTTTTATAATTGGCCTTGACTTTGAGCCTCCTGTTCCCAGGCCTTACCTCTTTCCTGCTTCAAGGTTACTGGCAGTGGCAGGCCTTGGACTCTGTTCCTTCTGGCTGTTCTGCTGGTTTTCTATCTCCCCTTGGGTTCAGGGAGTCAATCTTTTGTGTGTGTGTGTGTGTGTGTGACCTGCAGAGTCCATTACTGTTGTTCTCTCTCTCTTTTTTTTAATAGATGATAGAGTATTTTTTTTAATTTTGCCAGATACAAATAGACTAAATATTGTAACTAATTCTTGCTTGAACCTGTTTTTTTTTTCCATGATATTTATTGAGCTCTACATTTTTCTCTCCTCCCCTCCCACCTTCAACCCTCCCCCAAGGTACCCATGCTCCCAATTTACTCAGGAGATCTTGTCTTTTTCTACTTTCTACTTCCCATGTATATTATATCATGTAAGTCTCTCTTAGTGTCCGTATTGTTGTCTAAGTTCTCTGGGATTGTGGTTTGTAGGCTGGTTTTCTTTGCCTTATGTTTAAAAACCACCTATGAGTGAGTACATGTGATAATTGTCTTTCTGTGTCTGGTTTACCTCACTCAAAATAATGTTTTCTAGTTCCATCCACAGGGAGTCAATCTTTTAAATCTTGAGACCCAGGATCTCTTTCCTTACTTCCTGGTCATTTGCATGCACTGTTGTGTAATTATAATTATAAAATACATTGGAGGTAAGGTGATTCACTAAATGTAGCTGGAAAACACACTTAATTTACATTAATGATTAATTTACAATTAATCACTTCTCAATATCCACATGGTTTAGATTCTAGACCCTTGTAGATTATCAAAATTCATAGGTCCTCAGCCGGGTGGTGGTGGCACACGTCTTTAATCCCAGCACTCGGGAAGCAGAGGCAGGTGGATCTCTGTAAGTTCGAGGCCAGACTGGGCTACAAGAGCTAGTTCCAGGACAGGCTCCAAAGCTACAGAGAAACCCTGTCTTGAAAAACAAAACAAACAACAACAACAAAAAAAACCAAAAAATTCATAGTGCCCTATATAAAATGGTAAGATATTTGTATGGAACCTATGTATGCCCTTTCTCCCAAATACTCTATTTATGAGACAGGACCTCACTATGTATCCCTGGCTAGCCAGAAACTTGTTATGTAGACCAGGCTGTACTGAAACTCACAGAGATCCACTTGCCTCAGTTTCCTGAGTGCTGAGATTAAAGACATGAGCTACCATGCTTGGCTCTCTCACACACTTTAAAAGATTTTTAAAAAAGTGTTTGCCTGTGTAACACATGCATACCTGATGTCTATGGAGGCTAGAAGAGATCATTTGACCTCTGGAACTGGCATCACAGAAGGCTATGAACTACCATATAGGTACTGGGAACTAAATATGGATCCCTGCAAGAGCAACAAGTACTCTTAATTGCTGACCTACTTCTCTGGCACCTCTCCAACATGCCTAAATTCAAGTTTTTTTTCCCATGAGGCCCTTTGTAGAAAGGTACATAAAATAAATATTCAAATCAAACACTACTACTATTGAGTTATAAATTTATTTAAAAACAATTTTAATATACAAATAATTTTTTTATTATATTATGTATGAATTTTGTTCACAGTGTGTGCCTGATGCTTACAGAGCTCAGATGAAGTTATCTGATCCCTTGTCAGAACTGGAGTTAGGGATGGTTGTGAGTCACCATGTGGGTGCTAGGAACTGAATCCAGGTCCTCTGGAAGAGCAGTGAATGCTCTTAACTTTGAACCATCATCTGCAGTTCCATCCCCCAACACACACACACACCTTTTGAAATTGGGCCTCACTGTGTAGCCCTGTTAGCTTGAAACTTGCTATATATACCATTTATATCTGCTCCTGAATACTGGGAGTAAAGGTGTGTGCCACCACGCCCAGCTGGACTCATAATTTTTTTTGTTTTTAATTGATTTTATTGAGCTATACATTTTTTCTCTGCCCCCTTCCCTTTCTCTCCCCTCCCCTTCAATCCTCTCCCATGGTTCCCATGCTCCTAATTTACTCAGGAGATGTTGGGTATTTTTCTAATTCCCATGTAGATTAGATCCATGTATGTTTCTCTTAGGGTCCTCATTGTTATCTAGGTTCTCTGGGATTGTGAATAGTAGGCTGGTTTTCTTTGCTTTATGTCTAATAGCCACTTATGAGTGAGTACATATGATATTTGTCTTTATGGGTCTCACTCAATATGGTGTTTGCTAGATCCATCCATTTGCCTGCAAATTTCAAGCTGTCATTATTTTCTCCTGTGTAGTACTCCATTGTGTAAATGTGCCACATTTTCCTTATTATTCTTCAGTCGAGGGGCATTTGGGTTGTTTCCAGGTTCTGAGTATGACAAACAGTGCTGCTCTGAACATAGCTGACCACATGTCTTTGTGGCACGATTGAGCATCCTTTGGGTATATACCCCAAAGCGGTATAGTTGCATCTTGAGGAAGGTTGTTTCCTAATTTTCTGAGAAATTGCCATACTGATATCCAAAGGGGCTGTACAGTTTGCACTCCCACCAGCAATGCAGGAGTGTTCCCTTTACTCCACATCCTCTCCAGCATAAGTTGTCATCAGTGTTTTTGATCTTGGCCATTCTTACAGGTGTAAGATGGAATCTCAGAGTTGTTTTGATTTGCATTTCTCTGATGGCTAAGGATGCTGAGCATTTCCTTGTCTTTCAGCCATTTTAGATTCCTTTGTTGAGAGTTCTCTAGGTCTGTACCCATTTTTTTTTTTATTGGATTATTTGTTCTTTTGATGTCCAGTTTCTTGAGTTCTTTGTATGTTTTGGAGATCAGCCCTCTGTCTGATATGGGGTTGGTGAAGATCTTTTACCATTTTGTAGGCTGTCGTTTTGTCTTGTTGACCATGTCCTTTGCTTTACAGAAGCTTCTCAGTTTCAGGAGGTCCCATTTATTGTTCCTCTCAGTGTCTGTGCTACTGGGGTTATATTTAGTGATCTCCTGTACCAATGTGTTCAAGTGTACTTCCTACTTTCTCTTCTATGTGGTTCAGTATGGTTGGCTTTATGTTGGTTGAGGTCTTTGATCCATTTGGACTTGAGTTTTGTGCATGATGATAGCTATGGACCTATTTTCATTCTTCTACATGTCGATATCCAGTTATGCCAGCATCATTTGTTGAATATACTTTCTTTTTTCCATTTTATATTTTTTGCTTCTTTGTCAAAAATCAGATGTTTGTAGGTGTGTGGGTTAATATCCGGGTCTTCGATTCTGTTCCATTGATCCTCCTGTCTGTTTTTATGCCAATATCAGGCTGTTTTCAGTACTGTAGCTCTGTAGTAGAGTTTGAAGTCAGGGATTGTGATGCCTCCAGAAGATCCTTTATGAATTGTTTTTGCTAGCCTGGGTTTTTTGCTTTTCCATATGAAGTTGTTGACTCATTATTTTGAGTTGACTTTTTGGTCATTATGAATTTAGAAACTTTTCACTTTTGACAAAATTTCTGCCACCTACCCCTGCATTAAGTGTGTGACCCTATGTAAGGTTTGACTCACAGTTTAGGAAGCTTTTCCTTAAATCATTATCACACCTAATAAAATAAATGGCTTTGTACATAAATATTAGAATGTATTGTTTAGGGAACAATGTCAAGGACAAAGGCTTATGTTTTTGAGAATTTCATACTGGAGGACTGTGTTTAAATTTCTACCCATCCTCCTGGAATATTTTCAGTTTGTGGTTGGTTGAATCTGTATGTGAAAATCTCAGTTTATTTTATTTACAAACAAAATCTTTTCAATGAACTCACTTAATTTAATCTTACTTAACCATTTTTTTAAAAGATTTATTAATTTATTATGTATACAACATTCTGCCTCCATGTATGCCCACATGCCAGAAGAGGGCACCAGATCTCATTATAGATGGTTGTGAGCCACCATGTGGTTGCTGGGAATTGAACTCACGACCTCTGGAAGAGCAGCCAGTGCTCTTAACCACTGAGCCATCTCTCCAGCCCCCTTACTTACCATTTTGAAAAGCACTACCAGTGACAAAATGGCAGAAATAACCATTTGGTTAGCATTTGAGGCTGACCAGAAAACATATTTCATAAAAAGTATTTCATATGAAATAATTATTAGAAATGCCTTTCAAGGACTAAGGGAATGGCTCAGTGATAGAGCACTTACCTAGAAATATGTTTGGAGTTAGTTCTCCTGTTTAATAATGGTTAGGACATTTGTATAGACCGTGATAGGCAAAGTATGAGAGTGAGGGATTTGCCCACTGAAGTCATTCTGGACAGCAGAAGCCTCAGCTCAGTATGTCCACTATCAGCAGAAGGAAGATCAAATGTGTCCTGCCTGACAGGACAAACAGCACTTCTAACTTTTCACTGGCCAGAGTGATCACATGGCCATGCCTAACTTAGGTGAAATCTTTGCCATACCTTTGATCTCAGCATTCAGGAGACAGGGTCTTAAACACTGCATATATATTTTAACATTTATTTATATTTGTGTGTGGGAGTAGGCGTGTGCAGAAGTCCAATAACAACGGGGAATCAGTCCTCTATTTCCACCATGTTGGTCCTGGGGAGCAAACTCAGGTCATCAGACTGGTCTCAAGCATCCTTACCAACAGACATTTCACTGGCCTCAAAGGGCATTTAAATCAGGTTTTTTGTTTCTCCCCATCAGGCTCTTGGTATAAAAGTACAAAAATGAGTATTAAAATTAAACATTTACCTGGTGGTGGTGGCGGCGCACACCTTTAATCCCAGAGGCAGGCGGATCTCTGTGAGTTTGAGGCCAGCCTGGTCTACAGAGTGAGTTCCAGGACAGGCTACAAAGCTATAGAGACCTGTCTGAAAACAAAAACAAAAACAAAAAACAAAAAAAAAACCCAAAACAAACAAAAATTAAACATTTACTAATAATAAATTATAACATTTATTTAAACTCAATTTTAGCACAAATAATTTTTCTTTTTGTTTTTGGAGACAGGATTTCTCTGTCTAACAGCCCCGGCTGTCCTGGAACTTTCTTTGTAGACCAGGCTGGCCTCGAACTCACAGAGATCTGCCTGCCTCTGCTTCCCAAGTACTGGAATTAAAAGGCATGTGCCACCATGCCCAGTTCTACTTAATTTTTTTTTTTATTTATTTCATGTGTATGAGCAAAATCAGATCATCAGATTGGTAGTAAATACCCTTACCAACTGAGACATTTTACTGGCCCTCAAAGGTATTTGTACACTCATGTTCTTAGCAACATTATCCACAATAGCCACAATTTCAACACAAAGTGTCCACTGATGGAGCAGTGGATAAAGGAAATGTGGCATACAAGCAATAGATTATTATTCAGCCTTAAAAAGGGAATTTTGAGCCGGGCGGTGGTGGTGCACACCTTTAATCCCAGTACTTGGGAGGCAGAGGCAGGTGGATCTCTGTGAGTTCCAGGCCAACCTGGTCTACAAGAGCTAATTCCAGGCCAGACTCCAGAAGCTACAGAGAAACTCTGTCTCGAAAAAAAAAAAAAAAAAAAAAAAAGGGAATTTTGACACACTCCAATCTGAAACTTAAATACATTATGCTAAGTAGAATAAACCTGGCACAGTAGGACAAATATTTGTATAATTTACTTCCTTGAAGTACTCAAAATACTCAAACTTACAGAGAGAAAATCAAATGGTTGTCTCAAGGGACTGGAAAGCAAAGATGAATGGGTTAGTGTTAACAGGCACAGAGGTTCAGCAGAGGAAGGTAAGAATATCCTGGAGTAGATGGTGGTGGTGTTTGTACAACACTGGACATGAACTGGATAGCACAGAACTGCACACTTGAATATGGCTAAAATGATCCATTTTCTCTCATATTTTGTTGTGGGGCTGTTTCCTCTGAATTGAAAAATGATTCCCTGGCAGGAAAGGGGAGCTCACAAGAAAAAGAAACCCACAAGGGGCTGGAGAGATGGTTCAGCATCTCAGGATGGGGCTTTGATTTTCAGCATCCACATGGAGGCTCACAAACATCTGCAAACTCCAGTTTCAGGGAACATGATGTCTGTCCTCTTTGCCTTCCACCAGCACTCTATGCACGTGTTGCATGGACATATACAGGCAAACATTCATACATATAGAAAATTAAAATGGGGCTGGAGAGATGGCTCAGGGGTTAAAGAGCATTGCCTGCCTTTCCAAAGGTCCTGAGTTCAATTCCCGGCAACCACATGGTGGCTCACAACCATCTGTAATGAGGTCTGGTGCCTTCTTCTGGCCTACAGGCATACACGCAGACAGAATATTGTATACATAATAAATAAATAAATAAATAAATAAAAAGAAAATTAAAATAGAAGAAATCCACAAGACTCAAGAGACCCCTCCCCAAGGTTATTTATTTATTTAACATAGGGTCTCATGTATCCCAGGTTATCCTACAACCTAGGATGACTTTCAACTTCTTACCCTACTGCCTCCTCCTGAGTGCTGGTATTACAGGGGTAAACCACTATGCCCAATTTACATAGCGCTGGGTTCGATGAAACACAGGGCCTTATGCATGTTAAGTAAGCACTGAGCTACATCCTCAGCACCTCCCAACCTGAGGTAATTTAGATGGGAAACAACTGCTGGGGAGTAGAAACCATTTAGATGTAGCTGCGGGCAAGCTGGACCACCTTGATGCCAATTTTATGAGTCATTGCTCATATGAGGGAAGGCTTTTTAGTAGTGCAGCAGCCCAAGAATCACTTCTGTTCCTTTAAGAATCCTATGGGCTCACCAAGCTGGACATAGATGGAATTTTTTTTTCTTTGCTCTGTCTGGGGCGAATAGCAGTCTTTCCAGCTGGGAGTGATGAATATTTCTCTAGAAGGAGGTAAAATCCACACTATCAACAGAATGTGTGTGTACTTTCCTCCTTTTCAGCAATAGGTAGTTTAACTCTAAATATATACTGGCTATGATGATCTCTTCTCCTTTATCAACTAGTAAAGGAATGTATTAGACACCATCACACTGGTGACTAGGTTTCAACTTAGGCTAAGTGTGGTAGAGAACACCTTTAATCTTAGCACTCCCCAGACAGAGACAGGTGGATCTCTAAATTCAAGGTCAGCCTGCCTTATAATTCTAGACTAGCCTGAGTTACTTGATAACCTGCTTCTCACAAACAAACAAAATAATAGCAACAACAACAAAAAAGTCCAATATAGGAATTTGGGGGGAATTCAAACATTCAGATCCTAGTGAATGAAAATTGACTTTCTGATCATTTATAGAAAACCTGTTTCTCTCACAATATTCTCTATCTCAGTAAATGCCAACTCCAAGCTTCCATTTGCGCCATGACATCTTTGACTCCTCTCACAATGGACATCTAATCATGTATGGCAAGGGCTCTAAAGAATCCCAGATATGGCTGGAGAGATGGCTCAGTGGTTAAGAGTACTGACTGCCCTTCTAGAGGTCCAGCAACCACATGGTGGCTCACAACCATCTGTAATGAGATCTAGTGCCCTCTTCTGGCCTGCAAGCATATATATACACTGTGTACACAATAAATAAATAAATATTAAAAAAGAATCCCAGATATGACCTTTTTGTTTGTTTGCTTGCTTGTTTTTTGAGACAGGGTTTCTCTGTAGACCAGGCTGGCCATGAACTCGAATTAATAGAGATCTGCCTGCCTCTGCCTCCCAGTGCCGAGGATTAAGGGCATGCACCACCACCATCCAGCTTCTGATTGCATTTTATTCTGCCATGGCAACACCATCTCCTGGATTTTGGCAGTAGGAATTGTTGTTCTCTATTTGTTTTTATCCATCTCAAGAGCAGCCAGAACATTTACAACCATGACACCTGTGCTATCACATTGCTTCTGCCTGATGGTCTCCATAAAGGTTCAGCTTCAGGGTAAAAGATAATCATTCCAAAGATGCACAGGGTACCAGATCACACTGCTCCTTTCTGCTCCATTATTTACTGTGTCTCAGAGGCTTTTGGCTTCCTTGAACCAGCAGACTTGTTCCTGTTCCGACGTCTTTTAGGCTTGTATTTTCTGGCTGGCGCTACTCTTCAGCTACTTCAAGTCTTTATCACTATCTAACATGCTGTATTTGCTTAGTATTTATTGAATTATTGATACAGGGTCTTACTTTGTAGTTCAGTCTTCTTGACTCTGAAGTGCTGCGATTACAGGGTGAGCTACCACCATCGACACCATTCCACTTACTGCCTGTTTTCCTTCACTATACAATATAAACTCCAAGAAAGTTGAGGTTGCCATTTTGCTCAGTGCTTGGCACTCTCCATATGGAAGATGTGAAATATGGTGAGTGAAATTATGGGCAAGTAGTTAATGAATTTATGCTTTTGATAACTTGTTTAAATTTTTAAAATCTCACTCTGTGGGCTGCCCCCCCCCTCCGGCTTCCTGCCTCAGCCTCTGAAAACTGAGATTACAGCAGTGGGCCACTTCATCTAGCTCTTTTTTTTTTTTGTGTGTGTGTGTTTTCGCGACAGGGTTTCTCTGTGTAGTTTGGTGTCTCCTGCCTGTCCTGGAATTAGCTCTGTAGACCTGGCTGGCCTCGAACTCGCAGAGATCCGCCTGCCTCTGCCTCCTGAGTGCTGGGATTAAAGGCATGCGCCATCACTGCCCGGCTTTTCTTGCTTTTTAAAAACTGTTTTTAGGTTTTAGTTTTTAAAATTTTATTAGTTTATGTGTATGGGTGTTTTGCCTGCATGTATGTCTGTGCACCATATTCGTGCAGTGGTCAGAAGAGGGCGTTGAATCCCTGGAAATGGAGTTAGCTGGCTGGGAGCCACCTTGTGAGTGCTGGGAATTGAACTCAAGTCCTCTCAAAAAGCAGCAAGTGTTAGTAACCAGCGAGTAGTCCCTCTAAGGTTTTGTTGTTTTTTGAGACAGGGTTTCTACATAGCTCTGGCAGTCTAGGACCTCACTATGTACACCAGGCTGGCCTCGAACAATCCATCCATCTCTGCCTTCAGAGTTCTGGAATTAAAGGGGGTGCGCCACCACGCATGGCTCCCTCTTCGTATTTTTTTAAGCCCCAACTTTTGGCTTCCTTAGGATAACTGTTCTTCTATTTCATGAAACATTATACTGTGAAAATTTTCATGCATACAACAAATTATCACCTCTGTATTTCTCGATCGTAAATTCCATCAGGTTTGGACAGACGTTCAGTTTTCACTGTCGACAAAATTCTTTTGAGCCTCAGCAACCCCAAGTAATGTGCTTGCAAAGAACGAACTACTCAGGGGAGGTGTCTGTCCCGACCGCCGAGCACAGTATCGGGTATCGATCCTAGACAGAAGGCGTCTGTCCTGGTGTCTCCCGCCAGGCCTAGCCTTACGGCAGACACGCTTCCACAACACTCGGGGTTTGGCCGAGGCAGCTGGAAAGCAGGAACCCTGACTACCCCGAGAGAACAAAGTTTTCCTTGGGGCCCTTCCGGCTCGCCACACCCCGGCCAGAGGCCGCTCTGCGGACTAGGCCTCTGCCGACTCAGCCCGGGCGCGCTCCCTCGCCGCCAGCCCTCCTTTCCCCTCCCCCCGGCGGCGGCAGTTGGTCGCGCGCCTCCGTGCTTTTTCCACCCCCTGCGAGAACCAGCGGGCTCCGAGCCCTCTGGGATTGGCTGCGTCAAAGGGCATCTTCTCTCAACCTCTTTGATTGGCTGCTGTAGGCGCGGGATGCAGTCTCCAATTGGCTAGGTTAGAGCGCCTGCGCGGCGGGGTTCTCGGTCGCCAGCCATTCCTGTGGAGGACTGCGGGTCGTTCGGACGTTTTGCCTGTCGCTGTAGGAGAGCTCCTGTCTCTCCGGGAAGGCGGCTGCGGCGTCAAGATGAAGATCTTTGTGGGCAATGTCGACGGGGCGGATACGACGCCGGAGGAGCTGGCAGCCCTCTTCGCGCCCTACGGCACGGTCATGAGCTGCGCCGTCATGAAACAGTTTGCCTTCGTGCACATGCGCGAGAACGCTGGCGCGGTGCGCGCCATAGAGGCCCTGCATGGCCACGAGCTGCGCCCAGGTCGCGCGCTCGTGGTGGAGATGTCGCGCCCAAGGCCCTTGAACACTTGGAAGATTTTCGTGGGCAATGTGTCGGCTGCATGCACAAGCCAGGAATTGCGCAGCCTCTTCGAGCGCCGTGGACGCGTCATCGAGTGTGACGTGGTAAAAGGTAACGCGGGAGCGCGCTCGGGGAGGGGATGCGCGCGGTGCACTCAGCCTATTAGCCACGCCCCTTGCCCGGGGGGTTGGTCCTTGCGGTTGGGAACAGTGGGGAAGTGCGCGGGAGCAGGGTCTAAGGTGTTGGGGGTGAGTTGGGTAACGCCACCCTCCCCTGCGGTCCAGGCAACGACATTCATCAAGTGGGAGGAGTCGGCTCTGGGCGGGTGCAGTGGCCACTGCTAGGCGAAGCCGCGGGCCTGGGGTCGCGCCAGAGACTTGCGAGTGTACCGGGTTGGGGCGGGGTGCATTTTCCTGGTTGCAAGGACTTGGTACCAAACTGAAATTGGGAAGTGACGGGCATCAGTCGGACCATGGAGCGGGGAAGATTTCGCCACTTCCCCACTTCCTCTCCACACATCGGTCAGATCCCGGGAAGAGGGAAAAGGTGGGGGCTAAAGCCCCAAGGCCTCCCCGGGGTTTCCTCCTGACGAATGCTCCCAAGCGGAAGGTAACGGGGCCCTTGGTTGTTCTCTCGGGTTGCAGTCTTTATTAGTATTGTCTGTCATGGATCTGCTTGTGGGTACCAGAGGGGCTTTTTCCAAACCCATTTGGCTTTTTCAATATTTGGTGGGTTATCCTTGACAGTTTTGTGCTTTCCAGTTCTCGGGTCCCCCCCCCCAACTTTGTGTTCAGTCTTACATCTTACCAGCTGGAAGCCCTGACTTTGTTTATTTTTGCATGTGGAAGGGGGCTTTTGTTATGAGGCCTCCCCCCAGGTAGTTTTTACTTGCCAAGTTGGTGCTGCAGGGCCCAGCTGTTTTATAAGCTTTGAGATTGCAAAGGGGTATGCTTTGGCTTTGCGGGATGTTGAGGCGGGCGAGGTGTCTGTTAAGCTTGGGCTAAACACCATTTACTCAGTAGTCGTGCTTGAATAATTCTTAGGACAGCTCCCTAGTTTGCGTTTTCTTTGAGGAAATGTCTTTTTGAGACCCTGTTGACTTTCTTAGGTTGGGGTCTTATCGCTTATCTCCTAAATGCTATTCCTTTTTGTTGGCAAGATTTTAAGGGACAACCCAGACCAGTGTCTGTTTCACTGATGAGAGTTAACTTTGCCCTGTCATTTTCAACAATGCCACCTGGGAGTGGTGTCCTACTCATGCCTTACTTCCATTGCATTCCTATCTGCTCGTGCCCTGTGGGAAATGATGAGGACAGGAAATAAATGCGGTGAGAATGCTTGCTCATTCTCATCAAATAGTTCATTTGCTATCCAGGAAAGTAACAACTTTTGGGCCATTGTTGTCTTTCTATAATGGGGGGCGTTTAAAGGGTCATAGGGTGTGCATTACTAGGAACAAAATTTTCTGCATTGATACTGATTCTGTTTTCCTCAACTCAGGTTATATCTGGAATGATACTTTCCTGTAGTCTTTAAGCATACTGTGGTGCATGGATTTTTGCTTCGTTTTAAAGTAAAAGTGGGAGAGGTCTCAGTTTGGGTACTTAACCAACAAAAGGATGGGCTATATGAGTTTTTATGAGAGTTTTGTGTTTAATTGACCTATCTAGTTTCTTTTGTGGTTCTTAGGTAGGCTGACTACCAGAGTGGAAATATAGAATCCAATACCTCAGGGTACAGTCTCTGTTGGAATTCATATGGATCAATAAACTTTTTTCTCAGGTGGTAGGCCAGAAATTTGCCTGGCTTAGTTTGGGACTGACGTTCAGTAGCAGTGAGGGTGGTGGTTGATAATAACTTTACATACGCTATACAGCTCTAGGCACAGTCCTTGTGAGAATTACAAAGTGTGTGCATTTTTCCTTTTAGAAACAAATATTTATAGCAGAACTACACTCTAGACTGATATGGCACAGGCTCTATACTTTGATATGAAAGATTTGGTGATGATTTGAAATATACTTCCACTGATGATGTTCTCTTTGGGAACGAAAGCATTTTAAAGTTGGGAATGTATTAGAAGAGATTGGCTCTGTAAATACCTTTCTCATTTTTGGGAGGGGAGGATGAGGATAGGCATTTGGTTGAACTATCAAATCTTTGAAAAGTGCAAAAGCGTTGTCTTACACAGAATGGCCAGCTCTGTTTTATTTCACAGGAAGAAAGTATAGTTGCCTGGTTAATTGAGCTTAGGTCTGACTTGTAACAAACAATAGCTATTCTCCACAGCTATAGCAGCTGTGCACTGTTGGATAGTCAAAGATGGACAATTTCAGGTCTGAATATCAGAAAAGAAAGATGCTTTTTTTTGGGTGAGCCATTCTTTCTCTACACAACTTCGTAAACTTAAAAAGTATTTAGTCTTTGGGAAAACTCAGTTCCTAGTATTCTTTTAGCTTTGGTGCTAGAGAGATTGTGGTGCCATCATAGAAGGCCCTGAAAACATAACTTGTTAATCATATCTCCCTCCCCCTGCTCAGACAGGGTTTCTCTGTATAGCCCTGACTGTCCTGGAACTTGCTCTGTAGACCAGGCTGAATTTGTCTGTCTCTGTCTCCCTAGTGCTGGGATTAAAGGTGTGCACCACCACCTGCTAACCTTATGCCGTGATTTCCATCAGTAGTTTCTTTGAAGTACTTCAGCAGGCAAGTGGGTCTTTGGAGTTCTTCAGATTTCTTTCTGGCTCTTTGTTGCCCTAGTAGTAGTTGGTTTCTGAGTGTTTTTGACAGGTTTGACTTTGGCTGCTTACTGTGATGAAATTTAGCTCTGGAGCAATCTCATTAGCTAGGTAACAGATTCCCTGGGCTTCTACTAACTGAGGTACATCTTCACCACACACACACACACACACACACGCACCCCTTTAGGTCTATTTTATTTTATGTTTATGAGTGCCTGCATACATGCCTGATGCCCATAGAGGTCAGAAGAGGTGGTCTGATCCCCTGGAATTGGAGTTAGGGGTGGTAGTGAGCCACAGTTTGAGTGCTGGGAACTGATTCTACAAGAGCTGCAGGTCTTGTAAAGAATTCAGAAGCCATCTCTTCAGTCCCTGTCCCCTTTTTGAGACGGTGTTTTATGCAGCCCAAGCTGGTTTTGAATTTGCTTTGTAGCTACAGATGGCCTTGAAGTCCTGATCTGAATTGCCTCTACCTCCTAGGAGCTGCTATTATAGGTATGTGCTGCGATGCCCAGTTCACACTTTCTTCTAATATTAGGCTTGGACATTTCCTGATAAAAGTTGACTATATTTGTGTCAGAGACGTTCTTCCCTCATTATAGCTTAATTAATTGGGCAGTCATTTGAATTAACCATTTGAAAGTACTGTTCCTTTCCCCTCCCCCTTTCCTGTCCTCCCCTTTCCTTTTTTTTTTTTTATAGTATTGGGGGGATCAAACCAATGTTCTTACACTTGTTACGTATACACCATCACTGAGCTTAACCCAGTTCTTAAGTCTTTTTGTTGTTGTTTTCAAGACAGGGTCTCACTATGTAACACTCAATGGTTGTCCTGGAACTCCTATGTATGCCAGGCTGGCTGCGAACTCGTAGAGAGCCACCCAAGTGCTGGGATTAAAGGCACCCCCCACCCCTGTTTTTAAATCTCAATTTTTTGGTTTGTCACTATTTAAGCTCTTTTTTTTTTTTTTTTTTTTTTGAGACAGGGCCTCACTGAGAATCTAGATTGCCCTCCAACTTCTGGTCCTCCTTGCCTTTCCTCCTGATTGCTAGGATTACAGGGTTACTACTGTCATATTCTGGGCAGCACTTTGTCTTTTAAACTCAAAACCAAGTGTAAGGCATAGATGATGGGAGATGTAATTTCTCTTGTAAATCCATTGAAATTTTTCTTAGGTGTTTTTCCTAGCTCATTTTTGAATAGGATAAGGAAACAGGTGGGTGGTCATGTTGGTGCATGCCTTTATTTTTTGGATTTATTTATTTTTTGAATTATGTGTGTATGTGGAGTCTAGCTAGAGTACTTTGGATCCCCTGGAGCTGGAGTTAACAGGGAGTTGTGAACCACTTGATATGGGTGAGCGGTCCATGCTCCATCCACTGAACCATCTCTTCAGCTACCTTTAATTCCAGCATTTTGCAAGTCAGTCAGGCAGATCTCTTATAAGTTGAGGGCTAGTCTGATCTATGCCAGCCAGGGTTACATAGTGAGGGGAACAAAGATCAAGAATACAGCAAGATTCTTTGTCCTTCCTGGTGTTTGGTTGTCTCTTTCTACCTCACCTTCTTGCCCCATCTACTTTGAAGCTCCAGTAATCTTAACGTTTTTTTTTTTTTTTTTTTGAGAAACATTGAGTGGGTGGGTGTTTCTGCTTGTCATTGCATTTTCCTGGTACCTTTATCTTTCTTGATGTGACTTCAGCTTTTCTTTTTTCTTTTTTTTCTTTCTTTTTTTTTGGGGGGGGGCAATGTTTTTGTAGCTCTTGTTGACCTCTAACTCATCTTCTGTCTGTCTCACCTGCTGAGTGCTGGAGTTTTGACAAGCTTTACCAACCTGGCCTCTCTGTTTTTAAAGATATCTTAGACCACAACTGCTATTTTTAGCTGATCAACCTAAACTAGAGGTCAGCAATCAAAGGACAATTCAAATACCCTGTGGCTAGGTGGAAAGGAACATTTAGCCTTTCATAATTGTTAAAAAAGAAGTCAGCTTTTGACCATGGGATCATTGAAGACTAGCATTTGTTGAACTAGGAACATCAAGCTTGGTGTTCATCTTGTTCTTAAAAATTAAGCCAGACATAATGGTGAACATCTTTAATCCCAGTACTCAGAAGACAGAGACGGGAAGGAATCTTTGTGAACTGGAGATCAGCCTGGTCTAGTCTACATAGTGAGTTCCAAGACAGCTGGAGTCACATAATAAGACCCTGTCTTGACCCCCCCAATATTATTTTATGTGTATGAATGTTTTACCTGCATATATGTACCTACACAGTTCAGAAGAAGGTGTGGCATTCTTTGGAACAGGAGTTGTTTACAGGTGATTATGAGCTGCCCATGTGGGTGCTGAGAACCAAACCTGGGTCCTCTGTAAGAGCAGCAAGTGCTCTTGACTGCTGGTCCAGCTCTCCAGCTTCATTTTGTTCTTTGGTCGTATTAAGCAGCTTTCAAGTTTATGTAGCATTATGATTTATTAGATGAAAAGTAATATTCTTTAGGGAAATAAATCTCTGGTTAGTTTAGGTTTGAAGAATTGTCATGATTCTCCATTATCTTGCAGCCTTTATATCTCACAAGGCATTTCTGTCTTCTTACTTGAACCTCTAACTTGAGGTTAGTAGTATAAATTTTTCCAACGGGGAATAAATGGTAAGTTCTTTAAGATCACCTAACAAGTCAGTGATGATGGATTTAAAGCTGGGCCTTGTAGTATAGCCCAGGATCCTTGATATTATATTGTACTTGGCTTTTGCCTTTAATTTTTGGGAGGGGGCATTGTCTTCAAATCCAGGAAATGACTTGTTCTATAGGAAGGAATAGCTTAGATAAAGCATCTTGGAATAAAGTCCTAAAAGTAAGGATGCCTGTTTGGAGGCCATTCACAGTAATCTATTTTGTAATAGATAATAGCTTTAGTAATTCCATCCAGATAACTCCTCATTTTTTGAACTGATATGACAGAGATTGGATCCTGCCTCTTTTTTTTTTGTTGTTTTTGGTTTTTCGAGACAGGGTTTCTCTGTAGCTTTAGAGTCTGTCCTGGAACTAGCTCTTGTAGACCAGGCTGGCCTCGAACTCAAAGAGATCCGCCTGCCTCTGCCTCCTGAGTGCTGGGATTAAAGGCTTGTGCCACCACTGCCTGGTGGATCCTGCCTCTTAATTTACGTTAAGTAACCACAGGCCCAAAATGGAGTTAGGGGGAAAACCTTAGGTTCCTTTCATTGTTCTTTATATCCTGTTGATGGCACTATTATGGTTCATGGTATGGGTGTTATTAAGAATTTCTTCCCCTTTAAGGTTTTTCCTATGTTGTAGATGATTAGAGTTCTCAGACCAATATCCTGTCTTAGACTTCTTCCCAACACAATTTACTCAAGTCTTTAATGAGAGAACCTAGGTAGGTGGCTGGTGATGTTGCTCAGTCATGAACTGGCATGTGTAAGGCCCTTCCTGTGTTCAGTCCCTGGCCCTGCGCTCCCCCCTCTTAATAAAGCAAGTGCCCTTTAAGGGTAAACCTGAAAATTCAGTAAACAGTCTTTTAAGGGGAATGTATTCTTCTGTCCCTTGAAGAGGAAATAGCAGAGAAAGCAATGTGGACTCGGATTCCATTCCTTTATCTTACTGACATTCATAGGGTCTAGCTTCTGTGCAAGTTAACGTTTTTAGTTATACTACACAGTCCTGTCCATGGACTTCTCCGGGATGAAACAAAGGGGCATGGAAGAGCTAGCTGGGGCTTTGGTCCTGGCATTAATAAATTGATTTACAGCAAGCCACATAGAAACTTTGAAACTGTTTGCCTAAAAGGGAAATCAGTCAGTGATCCTTTTTCCTGTTCCCTCCCAGGATTGTTGAGAGGTCCTGGATGTGAAAGTGGGTGTGAAAACTGGAAAGTAATATGGAAAGGGGAAGGTTTCCTAGCAGGAATTCTGTGAACGCTTGCTTCTTGCAGTCACTCTACTTTTACTAATTGGACCTAGACAGAGAGAAGTGAGTCATGCCAAAATGTGAGTGGTGGTTTCTAGTGTTTTAAGCTCTTAGCTTCAGAGGTGATTGTTAAGTAGCTAGTTAGTAGATGTGCTTGAATTGAGAACATTGAGTAATTGAGTGATTTAGAAATACTTTCTGTGTTTGCTTGCTGGTTTATATTTATAGAAGCTGTGAAGATTTTTATCCTGTGTTGTTGTTCATCTTTGCTTTTCCTTTTTTCACAGAAAGTTAGTTGATTGAGGTGGTAGGGGGACAGGGAAGAAGGCCATAGTCAAATGACTGCTTGAGACAGTCTAAAGCTTTGTTACACATCAGCCACATTTCATGTCATACTCATGTAGAGGAGGGTTTGGAGGCCTGGTTGTAGCTGGCAACAGCTGGGTGCTGTTGTGTGTCCAGTTTGGGACCCAACAGGTAGCATGCCCTGCCCCCCTAATTGCTAACCCTCTGTCTGCTGCTTTATCAGACTACGCGTTTGTTCACATGGAGAAGGAAGCAGATGCCAAAGCCGCCATCGCGCAGCTCAACGGCAAGGAAGTGAAGGGCAAGCGCATCAACGTGGAACTCTCAACCAAGGGGCAGAAGAAGGGGCCTGCCCTGGCTATCCAGTCTGGGGACAAGACCAAGAAACCAGGGGCTGGGGATACAGCATTCCCTGGAACTGGTGGCTTCTCTGCCACCTTCGACTACCAACAGGCTTTTGGCAACAGCACTGGTGGCTTTGATGGGCAAGCCCGTCAGCCCACACCACCATTCTTTGGTCGCGACCGCAGCCCCCTGCGCCGTTCACCTCCTCGAGCCTCTTATGTGGCTCCTCTGACGGCCCAGCCAGCCACCTACCGTGCCCAACCCTCAGTGTCGCTGGGAGCTGCCTATAGGGCCCAGCCTTCTGCCTCTTTGGGTGTTGGTTATCGGACTCAGCCCATGGCAGCCCAGGCAGCCTCTTACCGTGCTCAGCCCTCTGTCTCCCTTGGGGCCCCATACAGGGGTCAGCTGGCTAGCCCTAGTTCCCAGTCTGCTGCAGCTTCCACGCTTGGCCCATATGGTGGAGCTCAGCCCTCAGCTTCAGCCCTTTCCACCTATGGGGGTCAGGCAGCTGCAGCTTCTTCGCTTAACTCCTATGGGGCTCAGGGATCCTCCCTCGCCTCCTATGGTAACCAGCCATCCTCTTACGGCGCCCAAGCTGCCTCTTCCTATGGGGTTCGTGCGGCTGCTTCTTCCTACAACACACAGGGAGCAGCTTCTTCCCTAGGTTCCTATGGGGCGCAGGCAGCCTCCTATGGTGCCCAGTCTGCAGCCTCCTCACTGGCCTATGGAGCCCAGGCAGCCTCTTACAATGCCCAACCCTCAGCCTCTTACAGTGCCCAATCTGCCCCATATGCTGCCCAACAGGCTGCTTCCTATTCTTCCCAGCCTGCTGCTTATGTGGCACAGCCAGCCACAGCTGCTGCCTATGCTAGCCAGCCAGCTGCCTATGCTGCACAAGCCACTACCCCAATGGCTGGTTCCTATGGGGCTCAACCAGTTGTTCAGACCCAGCTGAATAGTTATGGGGCTCAAGCATCGATGGGCCTGTCAGGCTCATATGGAGCTCAGTCTGCTGCTGCGGCCACTGGTTCCTATGGTGCAGCAGCTGCCTATGGGGCTCAGCCTTCTGCCACCCTGGCAGCTCCTTACCGCGCTCAGTCGTCAGCCTCTTTGGCTGCTTCCTATGCTGCTCAGCAGCATCCCCAGGCTGCTGCCTCCTACCGTGGCCAGCCCGGCAGTGCCTACGATGGGACAGGCCAGCCATCAGCAGCTTACCTGTCTATGTCCCAGGGGGCCGTTGCCAACGCCAACAGCACCCCGCCGCCCTATGAGCGTACCCGCCTCTCCCCACCCCGGGCCAGCTACGACGATCCCTACAAAAAGGCTGTCGCCATGTCAAAAAGGTACTGTATGCCCCCCCGCCTCAGCCCCCAGCTGGGGCTTAGGGCAAGGGGCTGAGGTTGGCATGGGAGGGAAACAGGAGCCATTGGCCCCTCACTTGGTCTTCTGTGGGATGTCCAAGAAGGGTCATGAGGGTGAGTGAACATTTCTGGCCATCAGAGTTTAGGTGGAGCATAGTGCTCAGTCTGGGATGATACCAACAACCTAGGACCAGGAAACGTCACCATTCTAGGATAGCCTGTTGTACCACTGGAGCCACTTTCTGTAGGATTGGCTCATAGCTTTTCCCACTGTCTTAAGCCCATTCCCTTGTTGTCCTGTTTTTGGTGGGGTAGATGTGAAAGAGTAGTCCTTTTGGCACTCACTGGCTGAAGGCAAGCTTATGAGGTGCGTTCACCCTGGGAAGTTGGGGACCCTGCTTTTCCTCCGTCGTTCTGTTGATGAACCAAGGTCTTTTTGTACAGGCCCATGAATGGGGATAGTTTGTTTGGGAATGTAGACCAGAATTCACCTTGACCAGTTTGGAAGGGAGAGCTTCAGCAGAGGGCTTGGTTTCCTGCTGACTTGAACCCTTGTTTGATTTCTTGGCCTGGGTAGTATGATGAGCCTTCTGACAAGGAAACCAAATGGTTTGAGACAAATCTGATAACACCCTCCCAGTCCCCAGTGGCATCTCCCCTAGGCCCACCTGGAGCCCTCCCGTAAACTGTCTCATTCACCAACTGTCTTCTTCTCTCGACTAGGTATGGTTCCGACCGGCGTTTAGCCGAGCTCTCTGATTACCGCCGTTTATCAGAGTCGCAGCTTTCGTTCCGCCGCTCGCCGACAAAGTCCTCGCTGGATTACCGTCGCCTGCCCGATGCCCATTCCGATTACGCACGCTATTCGGGCTCCTATAATGATTACCTGCGGGCAGCTCAGATGCATTCTGGCTACCAGCGCCGCATGTAGGGCCATCCTGGGGATGGGGCGCCACAGGAAGGGAGAGAGAGAGGAAGAGGTAGGGTAGGGTTCAGACCCAGGTTATCACCACCCTGTTTCTCCCGATGGTGATTTTTCATCCCTTCCCTCTACCATGTGGGCCTTCCCCAGGAGAGGACCATTTTGTATTTGGCAGTAGCCTGCTTTGTTTCTTTGCCTCAGCAACACATCTTGCTACTGGCTTTAGATCTGCGGTTTTCCCCCTACCCTGCCATCTACCCAGAATGGGCATTTCTTTTATATTTTTATTTTTTTTCCTGGCTCCCTTTATTTTTCTGCGCGATACTTGAGGTTGTTTGGAGGGTGATACAACCTACAGCTGATGTCGGGTGGCGCGTTTTTCTTTTTAGATGTGAGGGAGGCCAGGAAAGGGTTACTTTAACCATTTCCTGTGGGCCAACCTATGCCAGCAGTCCAGGGGGCCCTGACTGTTCTCTGTAGAGACTATTGAGACTGAGATCCTGTTGGGACAGTCAGGTGGTATGTGTCCAGATCCCTGCTTGCCACTGAAGTTTAGCTGATGGTGACTGGCATAGTCCCAATTCCCTATCTGCCCAAGTAGGTGGTGTTAGAAACCTTAATTTTTTTCTCTTTTGTATGGACTACAAATAAAACTTGGGGCGATTTGTGGTTTGGAAACCTGGTTGTCATTGTCTTGATTGCATTCAGTGTCAGGTGAGCCAGTTTGACATCCAGGAAGACATGACAGCTAAAGAAAGGCAGCCTGAAGACCCAGAGTAGGTATTGAAAGGTGCTTGAAAGTGGGGATTAGAATGATTCCCTTGATCCCGGTGGGATTAAGTCGATTATCATCTTAAATAGCATGCCATCTTTAGAACTGGAGAGCAGATGGATCAGTTTCAGTTGATCACATAAAAATCCAGAAACAATGCCCATTTTCCTCTGCTTATGTTTGACTAATGTCCATGACCTTTTCCCAGTTCAGGAAACAGCAAAAACTACAATACTGCAGGATGGTTCAGGCTGAGATCTGACTGGGATTGGGTAATGGGCTGCTGTCAGTGTTGACAAAGCTAATGAATCCAGGCAGTAGGCTTGAGTGAGTGTTGAGGCTGGGACCTGGGAAAGAAGCCATAGTGGAGTGGAGGTGATGTCACTATCTGGTACTGCCCTGTGGCTGGAGGAATGAGGGGCAAGGAAAATATGAAGCATATGGGGCTATCTGACCATATCGTGGTACTTCACCTGTTGAACTTCATCATGGAGCATCCTTCATGTGTCCTGCCAACCTCGGTCATCACAACACCTGAGACTCCTTTTCCCTGTCTGCATCTATTACGGTTTTTAGATACCTTTTTGCTGGGTTTATATCTGAAGGTGTTACAAAACATTCATGAGAAGTGCCTGGGGTACAAACATAATCAAGTAGGAATGCTGAGATTGAGTGAAGAATTGATATACTTTAGAGCTTGTCTGGAAGAGGACTGGAAGACCTGGGCAGTTTGAACCAGGGATAAAATGGAGGTTTGAACTTGATGGGTAGATAAAAGAAGATTGGTTAAGTGGAGTGATAACAGAATCCTTATACTCCTTGGGGAAGGATGCTTTAGAGACATTCGGGGGCCTGGTGGATTAAGGTGTGTGGGTGCATGTGTGTGATTGCAGCTGCAAAATAGATGGGGTGGGTTGTCTCTGCCTCCTTCATTGGCATCATTGGAACTTGGCTGTGACAGTAGTTTGCCCCAAATGTCTTCTTCCTTCTGTCCATCATGTAAAAAATGCCTCAAACTCACAAGTTCTTATTTGTGGCTAACTGGGGTAAATGTCAGGTAGTACTGGGGTCAAAGCTCTTTTATTTGCTTCTCTTTCTGCTCATCGCCTTGCCTTCAGGTGCTTTGCTGCTCATATTCATTTCTCTTCAGAATGGGGGTAGAATGGAAAGATAGGTTTCTTAATACTTTGTGATGGTAGAGTGATCTGAGAGCTAAGTTACAGGCTTGGCGTGACTGCTCTGGGGGAGTAGAGGGTTGGATGTAGGGCCTGATGGTGGCCTAGGTATTTGCAGTATCTCTGTCATTTTCTTTTTCCTCAAACCCTTGTTCTGCCACAGTAACAATTCCATGGTTCCTGCAGAAAACAAAAACAACCTCCCCCCTCCAACCAGCTTTATGTATTCCCAGGGCCAGTGTTGATGATCTTTTTTGCAGGTAAACTCAAAATGATTTGGTTTATTGGATCATTCTGTTGGCCATCTTTAGATCCTGATGCCTCGTTGCCCCAGCCCTCAGGATTCTCATTCAAGCCAGAAGGAGCTACAGAGCTAAATCATTTGTCATTTTCTTTTCTCTTGCAGATTGTTAAAAAATTTCTTTTTATTTAAATTATTCATCTTTATTAATTCTATAACCCACTCATACTTTGCTTTTTATTTCTTAGTTTCAAGTTCTTATAACTTGGGGAAAGATGGGTTTGGTGAATGGTAGGACAGAAGTGTAATGAGTGTTTTGGGGAAATGGATTTTCATCGCATCTTCAGAACATTTAACTTCTACACATAACGTCTCTACATGTTGGCCATATTGGAGAAGTTTTGTTGGTTTATTCCTGGAACAAGACATACACAGAGACTTCTAACCTTATTAACCTGCCCTCTTTAGAGGTTTTGTTTTAAATTCTGTTGGGTTGCTGGGGCTCCATTTCTTAAAATAGAGGTAATGAGAGACTGTCAATGAGGAGCCGGTATCTAGAAGTGTGCTACTTTTCTACACAACCCCCTTGTATCCCCAGCTAAGTCCTTGCACAGTCTGTTGGTTCTCCAGGCATTTTGTCCTATCAAGCCAAGTCAAGGGACAATAGAGTAGAATGGTAAAGCCATAATGAAAATATATTTACTAGATTTATGGACTGGTGTTATTTAATAGAAGTTTGGATAATAGAGAAGATAAAATAGTACACAGAAAGCTAGTATTTATCTAAATTCTGTTTTAAAAAGATGCTAAAATTCCTTTTCTTTTGAAAACTCTAATTTCAGGTCTCCTTCTGACTCATAATTAAATCTGTATCTATAAAGCTTGAGATGGCAGTGCTTGGGAGCTTGGTCTGGGGTTGGCTGGAGAGAGCTCCTCACTGGAAAGTAGGACCTACCCCGGTGAACTCTTACAGTTAATTAGCAGTGCTAGGTAAAGGGTGAACCAAGGAAAAGAGGATGAGTCAGTGGCTAAAGAATACTTTTTTTGGTAAGACTTACCTCAGGTTTGAGTTTGAATCCTGACTCTACCTCTTTTTTTTTTTTTTTTTTTGGTTTTTCGATACAGTTTCTCTGTAACTTGAGCCTGTCCTGGAATTTGTCTGCAGACCAGGCTGGCCTCAACCTTACAGAGCTCTGCCTACCTCTGCCTCTTGAGTGCTGGGATTAAAGGCGTGCACCGCTACTGTCCAGACTGGCTCTTCCTCTTAACTGTGTGATAATTGGATATGTCAGTACTTCTGCCTTGTTTTTATCATCCAGCATTTTTTCCTTTTTTAATTTGAGACAGGGTGCTACTCTGTAGCCCTGGCTGGCCCGTAATTCAACAGGTAGATCAGGCTGACTTTAGACTTAGCTCTCTGCAGGCCTCTGTCTCATGAATGCTGTAATTAAAGGTGTGCACCACCATACTCAACTTTTTTCTAATGTTTTGTTTTGTTTTGAGAACAGAGTCTTATGTCTGAGGCTGGTCTTCCAACTTCATATGTAGCTTAGGATGACCTTAAATTCATATGTGTCTTCACATCCCAAGTGCTACGGTTACTGACATGTACTACCTTATCCCGTTTATATGGTGCTTGGGATGTGAATGAATCCAGGAACTCCTTCGTGCTACAAAGGAAGCACTCTACCAACTAAACCATGCCCTTAGTTCCTCGTTTGACATGATCATGGTTCTAATTATTGCTTAAAAGTCATTTTTTTATTAACCAACTAAGAAATATAAAAAAGTGATAGTAGTACCAAAAGTCATTTTTAGTTGGGTGGTGGTGGCACACGCCTTTAATCCCCAGCACTAGGGAAACGGAGGCAGGCAGATCTGAGTTCAAGACCAGCCTAGTCTACAGAGCAAGTTCCAGGACAGGCTCCAAAGCTACACAGAGAAACCCTTCTTGTCTTGGAAAAAAGAAAAAGTCATTTTTATATGTTAATGTTCATTGAAACCAAAATACATTACCTCTTGTAATTATTATCCCATAATAGTGTCTAAAGGGGTGAGTGACCATAAGACAAATGAGGGTATATATTATACTCAGTTACTAAGGTTCATTTCTCCGAGCTCCAGAGATGCTTCATTGGTTAGGAGTACTTTCTGCTCTTGTAGAGGGTTCTGGGTTTGGTTCTCAGAACTTACTTGGCAGTTCACAACAACCCTTAACTCTAGTTCTAGAGAAGCATAGCATCCAGTGTCCTCTATGGGTCCTGTACATGGTGCACATAAATTCTCACAGGTTCAGACTCATACATGTAAAAAGAAATTCATTTTAGGAATGAGACAGTAGAATCTGGGGACACTGAACTGACCTAGTGAAATACTTAGTTGTGCAAAGGACTTGGGATATAGGTTTGAATGAGTCATTTGAATTTTTGCTCTGAGTGCTGCATAGCAGCATAGCAATGACTTAACCTACTAGACCACACCAATTTGGGTGACTCCCCATCTCTGGTGACACTATTTAGTGTCTTAGGGTCACATTTCTTTTGTTTATGAAAAATAAAGTTTGCAGTATGAGAGACATCTTGAATGGAAGGGGGTAGAAATAATATAGTTAGCCAGTGGGATTGGAGCGGGCACACTTGGTTGGCTCCCTATGAACATCCTTGAAGGATACTGGATTTTAATTTGAGCATTTGTCAAACTTGTGACTCAGTTTTGGACTAGGGGCCAGTTATTTATTAGAAATATAAATTATTAGATGGATGTGTTGGCTTATGGCTATATTTCTAGTACTAGACAGGCTGAGGCAGCCGGGCAGTGGTGGTACACGCCTTTAGTCCCAGCACTCAGGGAGACAGGCAGGTGGATCTCTAAGCTTGAGGTCTGCCTGGTCTACAAAACGAGTTCCAGGACAGCCAGAGAAATCCTGTCTCGAAAAACCAAAAAGGAAAAGGAAAAAAAAGGCTGAGGCAGGAGGGTCATGATTTTGAGGTGAGGCTAAGTTTTTTGTTATGTTGCTGGGGAGTGAACCCAGGTCCTCCTTGCTAGGCAGGTATTCTATGATTGTGCTACATACCTAGCCCTGGCAGACAAGATGATTTAAAAATAGTATTCCAGGACAGTGAGATGGCTTAGACAGTAAAAGTGCTTCTTTACGTGGGATTATAGATAAGGGAAAGGGTTTGAAATTGGTGCTGTGATTTTTTTTGTAAGGGGAATACCAAGTTCCTATAGCTGTGAGTAAGCTGTGAGTAAATAGACATCAGTGCTTCCTTTTTACTTTTGTCAAAGTCATAATGAAAAGCCACCTCTGACTTGATCAGATTTTGTTTTGAAGAAGATTGGGACGTTGTTCTGGGTGATGATAAGCACAGATAATTTTCCTTGACGTACCGAGATTCTTTTGGGTTTTCGAGACCGGGTTTCTCTGTGCAACAGCCCTAGCTGTTCTGGAACTCACTCTGTAGAGCAGGCTGACCTCAGACTCACAGAGATCTACCTGCCTCTGCCGCCCAAGTACTGGGGGTTTAAAGGTGTATGCCACCACCGCCTTGCTGAAGTACTGGGATTCTAAACTAAGGACCTCACACGTTAGACTCTTATCATTGAGCATATACCTCTCTAGCCAGCAAGCCAGTATAACATGAACTGAATCCAATCACTTCCTTCCTCATAGCTATCAAAGTTTTCTCATGCATTAGTTTCTTTCCTTTTTTTTCTTTTTTCTTTTTAAGACAGGGTCTCTCTGTGTAACAGTCCTAGCTGACCTGGAACTAGCTCTTGTAGACTTGTGGACCAGGTTGGCCTTGAACTCAGAGATCTTTCTGTCTCTGCTTCCGGCCTGCATTCTTTTTTTAGTCAATAAATATTTGAGGGTCTTTCATGTTACCAGTTCCAGCATTGAGGGCATATAATATGGAAAATGATCAAGATAGAGTTTCAAGTGATTATAATTATTTGCAAAAGTAGAATGAAGTGATCAGTTACAAGTCAGGGTCTGTGCCTTTAGATAGAGCGGCCAGTAAGCCGGGCGGTGGTGGCATCATTCGGGAGGCAGAGGCAGGCGGATCTCTGTGAGTTTGAGGCCAGCCTGGTCTGCAAGAGCTAGTTCCAGGGCAGGCTACAAAAGCCACCCAGAAACCCTGTCTCGAAAAAAAATAAAAAAAATAGAGCAACCAGTAAAAGATCTGAATAGAGAATTTTCTATTCTGAATTAAAAAACCGGTCTTTATCTGGAGTGCTGGTAGTGATCAAGCAGACTCAGACTGTAGCAAAAACCTGGTTGGGTAGTTTGTTAGTCCATAAAGAAATTTGAATACGCCCCTCACTCCCGTTTAGGCAGAGTCAAACTATGTAGGCTTGACTAGCCTGGAATTTGCTATGTAGACCAGGCTGGCATTGAACTCACAGAGACTTAACTGCCTCTCTTATATGCTGGTATTGCCTGTTCAACTGTAGTAAATTTTAAAAACCAAGGACATGATTTTGATTTGGAGGTTGGTTGGCCATAGTCTGGTGGTTTTGATATCTGCATACTGGCATGAATTGTGATCCTTTGAATTGTTATCTAGTCTCTACCTTTGAACCTGTAGAGATTCTAGTTTAGTGAATGAATTGGTCTTGTATGCTATTTCAGGTATTTTTCAGGGATTTCGGCATAAGAAAATTTAGAAGATTGAACTGAGAGAAAAGAATTTCTATACTATATGTGTTTCTGGATGCATATTGAGTTGTGATAATGTGGTGTTAGACCTCCTCAGAAAGGTCCAGGGCGGTAGAACTGGTTGTATTGATTACTGATCTCAGGTTGCCTTTACTCAGACTCAGGTGCATCAGAGTGAAATGAACCGTGGCCATATTTAGTGTCATATTTTCACGTTTTGGGGGGTGGGGTTTTGAGACAGGGTTTTTCTGTAACTTTGGAGCCTGTCCTGGTGTCCTGGAACTGACCATATAGACCAGACTGGCTTTGAACTCAGAAGAGTTTTGCTTTTTGAGACAGGGTTTTTCTGTATGTTCTGGAACTCACTCTGTAGAACAGACTGACCTGGAACTCAGAGGTCCGCCTGCCTCTGCCTCCTGAATGCTGGAGCCTGCGCCACAACTGCCTGTGTTTTAACTTTTTAAAGATACCTTTTCCCATACTTAAATTTTAGGCTAGTTTTCTGTTTCTGAGTTAGGCTTATTTTCTGTCTTTTTTGTTATAGTCAAATCCCCCCGCCCCCACCGTGTGTGGCCGTTTTGGGTGGCAGTATGCTGTTTGTTCTTCCATTCCCGATCATTCTGTTCTCATGAAGTTCCCCTGCTTTCTGCCTGTTCATGTTCAAGTTATCCATTAAGCACCTTTCCCCTTTTATTCCCATCTTCAAAAGCTGCTTTGCAAAGGTCATGACTAAAGTTGCTTGCTCACTGAGTATGGGATTATGTGAAGCAACCAGTGGGTGAGAAAAATGTGATGAGGGCATTGGATCCTGTGAAGAATGTTCCTTTGTACTTGCTTGCAGCTAATTGTGACAAAGCCTTTTCTCCTAAGGTCAGTTCTAGGGAGTTTAAACTTAACAGCTCTGGCTAATGGCACCCAATAAAACAAGACAAAACCAAACTTTTGCCGTTCCTGTTTTTTTGCTTTTGTTTTTGTTGCTTTTTTTTTTCTTTTGGGGTGAGGTTGGGGTGGGGGTCAACTTTCATGTTTACACAACATTTTGGGTGGTGGGAGGCATAGCTAGAGGGATCATTAATCCCAGTGCCTCCTAGGTTTCTGGCCAGCTCATTTCTGGGCCATTACACCGTAATTGAAGCTGGATCTACGGACTGTTTTAGAGTTTTTCAACTACCTAGTTTTAATTCCTGAGTAGCTATGGGACTCAGGAGGGCCAAAGTGGAAATTGTCCAAAGCTGAGGTCGATTTTTAAGTAGGGGCGGGTGCTCGGCTATTTATTGCGTGTGGTCTGTGTAGGCTGGACGCGGAGGTCTGTGTAAACTGCGGGGTGTAGTGGCGTTCAGTTGGAGGGTGCGAAATCTTGGAATAGAGGACTGAATACAGTCAGAGTGTGCACGTGGAAGTGGTGGAATGTGAAAGCTTAACAAAGTTAGGGCCATAAAGCCACTGACTGCCACACTGAGACTATTGCTTAGTCTGCCTAATGGCGGGCCGCACTTCGAAGAAACCCACGTTTGTGGCTCCTCCCGCACATGGATCTCCTGCCCAATCAGTGGCTTCGCTTTCACTAGGCTGGGTACTCATTGGCTTTCGTATAAAAGCTCCGGATTACTGACGTTTCCACCTCTTCCTGGCCTCTCAGGTAATTGGCGTTCGCGGTAACCAATCAGGAAGAGGATCTCCGGGTACGCCAGCCTTTTACTTTACCGAACGTCCAATCCGGTGGTAGGTTCACTCCCCCTTTCTACCCAGAGTCACTGCTGTGGCCGCCGCCATTTTAGCATTTTGTCAGAACCGTCCGCGCTGCGAGGAGGAGGAGGATCTGCAGATTTCCATGTGGTGAGAGACTCCAAATCCTTCTGTGTTTTTTATTAAAACTTACCTGACTCCCTTGGACGTCAGGGCTGTCCTAGTGGGGTCGCGGTCTGCGTACCCGTCACTGAGAGCCGACCTCGGTCCTCGACTTCGTGCGGTAAGCCTGAAGCAGCCCTCCCCCAAGTCCCCACCCCACAGTCCCTGGAATATCTTCCTTTTGTCCCCTTTATTCTCTGCTTTGCTCATTTTCCTATTTGGGGGTTTATGCCTAGTTAACTCTTAGATTTAGACATGAGACTCTCTCATGCCCCAGGGCCTTGTTGCCTCATTAAACAATATATAGCACCCATCTTTGACCAGGCAGTTTTTTTCCCTTCTCTTTTTTCTTTTTTCTTTCTGTTGCGCTTATCTGTGTAACAGCCCTAGCTGTCCTGGAACTCACTCTGTAAACCAGGCTGGCCTCGAACCCAGAGAGATCCACTTGCCTCTGCCTCCCAAGTGCTAGGATTAAAGGCGTGCACCACCACCGCTCGGCCAGTTTTTCTTTTTATAGGAGCTACATAGTAATAAAGATGTGCTCACCCCTCCCCGCCAAAGGATCTCTCCTACTCGGGCACTTTCTGTATTTCCCATACTTATTATCTGGTTGATTCCAGTGTTCGCTATTCCAAAGGAAACTCATAAACCCAGCTACTGCAAGGCCCACGTTTCCGGAAATGATTGCTAAGAGAGGAAGAGCTAATTAGCAAGTCTAGTAGTTAGAATCTTGTTTTTTCTTTGTTGTTGTTGTTGTTTTAGTTTTTTGGGACAGGTTTCTCTGTAGCTTTGGAGCCCATCCTGGAACTCACTGGCCTAGAATTCAGAGATCCACCTGTGCTCCTGAGTGCTGGGCTTAGGGTGTATCCACCACTGCCTGGCTTAAAATCTTGTTTTCTAGGGGCTATCACAGTGGGCTGAAATGCTCAGTAGATGTAGCTTTTAATTTATTCTCAAAACTTCCAGCCCTGTTTTTCCTCTTTGTCTGGGGCAAAGGGTCTACTCAGTGGCGGAGCACTGGTCTATAATTTACGTCACTGTAGGTTTGATGCCCAACACCACAAAATTGCATTTGTTTACAAAAGACTGCCCTGTTAGAGACCTCTTTAATAGAGGTTCTTGTGGGAGTAAAGCAGGCTCTCTTGTTGGTTATTGTTTGGAGATGTGACTGGGCACACCCATAAGATAAAATTTTTGGAACTATATGCTAGAGTGAAAGGAGGCGATAGTAGGGATTGATTTTGTTTATTTATTTTTTAATAGTTGCTATGGACTTAGGTGTTCCCTTAAAAACTTTGTCTTTCTACTTGCAGGCTGTGTGGAGATGGTGAAGCTGTTCATTGGAAATCTTCCCCGGGAGGCCACAGAGCAAGAGATCCGCTCACTCTTCCAGCAGTACGGGAAGGTGCTGGAATGTGACATCATTAAGAACTATGGCTTTGTGCACATAGAGGACAAGACGGCCGCTGAGGATGCCATACGCAACCTGCACCGCTACAAGCTGCACGGAGTGAACATCAATGTGGAAGCCAGCAAGAATAAGAGCAAAGCTTCAACCAAGTTACATGTGGGCAACATCAGTCCCACTTGTACCAACCAAGAGCTTCGGGCCAAGTTTGAGGAGTATGGCCCAGTCATTGAGTGTGACATCGTGAAAGATTATGCCTTTGTACACATGGAGCGGGCAGAGGAT